>PVJS01010384.1:0-48142 GCA_004027185.1 Glis glis | reverse complement strand
AAAAATAAAATAAAATAAAAATAAAAAATAAACCGGGTGTGGTGGCGCACGCTTGTAATCCCAGTACTTTGGGAGGCGGAGACTGGAGGATCCGGGTTCGCGGCCAGCCTCAGCTCTTTCTCTCTCTCTCTCTCTCCCTCTCTCTCTCTCTCTCTCTCTACCTAGTGAGGCCCTCCGCAACTTCATGAGACCCGGTTTCAAAATAAAGTATAAAAATAGGGCTGGGGGTGTAGCGCGGAGGTAGAATGCCCCTGGGTTCAATCCCCGGTACTGAAAAAAAAAATAGGGCTGGGGGTGTAGCAAGGAGGTAGAATATCCCTGGGTTAAATTCCCAGCACAAATAAATGAATGAATGAATGAATGAATGAATGAATGAATGAATTCAGGTATTCATAAAATTAGAGAGCTGACTTTAAATACCCCCTCCCAAGGTTGGAAAGGGCCTCTGTAAAATACCTGAGCAACTCCTGTTGCAGGCAGGGAGGGCTCCAGGGGCTTGAAAACCTTTGTCTCTTTCTATTGCTTCCTGAATTAGGGATTTAAGAAATTTCTGGGCTGGACACCAAGCTGAAGTTGTCGAGTGGCCAAGGTCACCGGTTTAAAACACCAAATGCGATTCCTACCTGGCTAGTCATCTGTCAAGTTTCCCAGCTGTCTGAGGCTTCATAAAATAAAACGGGGATGGGGGCAGGGTGGAAGGGGAAGCTACCCAAATGGAAATTGCATTTTCATGCACAGTGGAAAACTTAAAAGCTGAACAAATCGTTTTTTTAAAAACGTGCAGATGACATTGGAGGAAAGAAGGTCCGGGGCGCCGGCTGCGCCAGGACCCAGGCTGTGGTCTAATCCGCGTTTATCTGAGGGTTTAGTGGAGCCACCAACAGCTTGGCCTCACCTGGCTCCATCCCAGCGCGGCCAGGAGGGGGAGCGACATCAAGCCGCGAGAAACTGTTTTCGAAAACCTGGGGATAATCATTTAAATGTTTAAAATATGCACATGGTAATTCAAAACTAATTATCCTGAGCACATTTGAAACATTTATGCCATCATCTCTGGATCCTGCCTACTGATTGTGCGCGGCAGCTCGCTCGGGTGTTTCTATAAACTGCTTCAGCGATTTTAACTTTCAAACTAAATCAGGCAGCCGCAGGCTCTGCCTCCCGCCCTGGTTGGTGGAGGGACCCTTTCCCTGACTTCCTGGAGAGGAGGCAGCGCCCGTTTCCCTGGAGAGCCATTTGTCATGGTCTTGTAGTTCTGGCTGCCGAATCATTGCTCTTATTGCTGTTCATAATTGTCATTTCGATTATTTAATTTAGGTTAAAATGACCTCTCTTTTTTTTCTCTCTGTTCCTCCTCATTTCCTCTTCCTCTGCCTTAGCACGTAGCCCCCATTTCCTAAGTCATTCAGGCCATTGCAAAGTTCGCTTGACATTCGTATCTGGCCTGGTTACTTATCCATTTGGGGGAGTAGAATGTGGGACGTTTTCTGGGGTTATAAGGTGGCCACATCCGCCAGCCAATTTGAGAAACAGGACAGAAAGGGTGCCAACCCAAAGGCAGAGCAGACGTGACTGAGCCAGCATGTGCTACGTAGCTGACACACACACATGCACGTAGCACGTGTGCACACAACACACATGTGCACACACCGCCAGACACGTGCACACGTGCCTCCTGTGCAGAGCAAACCTTGCTTACTGACTAATTAGACCTAGGCAGGTCCTGAAGCATTCATTTCTCCCTTTGCCAGAACAAAATGAGTTCTCCTCCTTTGGGGGTACTAAACCAGCATGCCGGTGGCTAGGAGCCTAAGAAGGGTGATGTGGTGGAGGAAATCACTGACTTCCCAAGTCTATCCGAGGAAACTGATCTGGGGTTGGGTGGCTGCCTTTGGGAGAGGCACAATTCTGGATTAAGAAATGAGCACTGGTTTATAAGTATGTCCCAGGAAATAGACAAATGAAGGCTGGCTCTTCATGAGCGCTTTTGAACATGCCCTTGGCGGGCTTTAGACATTTAGGAATAAAAAACTGGGTTAGATTCCCACAGTCAGCTGAAGTTTGACAGAGTGATATTACGGGGTTTAACTCGAGCCATTAAGAGACTCTTCATTATCCCCACACTACCGCCACCAAAGTTATCACGTGAGCCATAATGCAAGAGAGAATTTTCGTTCCATCAACAAGAGAGGGAGCCAGTCTATCTTTGTCCAAAGAAAATGAGCAGCCCAGCATGAAGCTTGTGAGGAATTGAGTGCACAACACTCCAATAACATCCCCTGCAGGATTTCCTTAGCGATTTAGTTGGCTAAGCAGAGGCGGGCTGGACCGGAGCAGTTTTCCTGTACCTGGCTTGCGGGAGCACCGGCTCCATGAGCAACGGAAAGGTCAATTAAGGACAAAGAACACTCACCAAGACCTACATTCCACAGGGCTTAAGTATTAAGCTCCAAGGAAATCAAGATCCAGGTTATTCTCCTAATGTTCAGCAATCTCGTTTATTCTTTTTCTACAAAGATCTACCACTTGAACCCAGCTAATTTCCTTGGTAACACCTGTGCCTAGTTTACATTCTCTTACGAGGCATGCTGTCCCTTTGGCTTGAGCTTGATTTCTCTTTTCCTGCTGTCAATCCATTCTTCCCACTTTCATGGTGACAGCTCACAAGTTGTGGTGTGGGACTCATCTCCCACACCCTATACTCCATCTGCTCTGAATTACTCTGCTTGTTGGTAAAACATGTTCTTCTAGGGCTGGGCATGATGGCACATGCCTGGGAGGCTGAGACAGGAGGATCGCAGGTTGGAAGCCAGTCTCAGCAACTTAGCGAGGGTCTCAGCAACTTAGCAAGACCCTATTTCCAAATAAAAAACAAAATAGTTCTGGGAGTGTAGTGTCAAGGTAGAATGCCCCTGGGTTCAATCCCCAGCACCACACACACAAACCCACCCCCCTCCCCCCAAAAAGTTCTATTTCGTGAGCCTTTCCCTCACAGATTAAAGTTGAGAGAAGGGACCAAGTCTTCTATTTCTTTGCTTTTCCCTTAGCATCTCAAGTTGTTTTCTCACATTGGAGACAGCCATGTTAAGATATATGGATGGAGCCGGGCGTGGTGGCGCACGCTTGTAATCTCAGTACTTGGGAGGCGGAGACCAGGGGATCCGGGTTCGCGGCCAGCCTCAGCTACTTAGTGAGACCCTCTGCAACTTAGGGAGACCCGGTTTCAAAATAAAGTATAAAAAATAGGGCTGGGGGTGTAGCTCGGAGGTAAAACGCCCCTGGGTTCAATCCCCGGTACCGCAAAAATAAATAAATAAAAGATATATGGATGGAGCTGGGTGTGGTGGCGCACACTTGTAATCCCAGTACTTGGGAGGCTGAGACAGGAGGATCAGAGGTTTGCGGCTAGCCTCAGCTTAGTGAGGCCTCTGCAACTTAGTGAGACCCTGTTTTAATATAAAGAATAAAAAATAGGGCTGGGGGTGTAGCTCGGAGGTAGAATGCCCCTGGGTTCAATCCCCAGTTCTGCAAAAAAAAAAAAAAAGATAAACGGATGGACTGAGTAGTTTTATAGCTGAATGACCCAGCATGCCCCCTCCATGCTGAGCATAAATTGCCCCCTCCCCTCGTTCAGATATTCCTGGCATCCTATAACTTGCCCAAAGCCAGATTTATTGCTCCTACTGTAAAGTGTATCTTCTCTAAGCCTCGCTTAAAAGCTACCACTTGGCAGAAGATCAAGTTAGAAGTGCAGGATAGCAGGTGATGGTTAGGGTAGGAGGGGATGGGGCGGGCAGGGTGGAGCAAATAATTGAAGCTCCAAGAGCTACCAGCTCAATATTTAACCTAACTGGTAATTTGCTGTGACAATTACGCCACGTATGGTACACTACTACTATGCAAGAATGTCGCTCTCTAATTAAGAGGGCTCTGCATTTCCTAGTCACCCATGCTTTAATAACACACACACAAAATGAAGCGTTGGCTCCAGGAGCTAAAGATTCCATAGGAGGCATGCGCAGCCTGCACATCAGCTGTGAGTGATCCTGCCCAGTTAAGCCTGCTAACACCTTCAATTCGTCCCTGGATGGAGCTGGGGAGAGGCCCTCACCACATGAGCCCCACTTGACTGACAGGCATCTTCCCGGAAAGCCTGCACGTGCCTCCACTACAAATCAACCCACTTGCCCACAGCACCTCTTTCAACCAGGAAGGCTCGGCTTGGGTTTGATCCTTAAAGAGTAACTTTAGTAAGGATTTTCACAAAAATAAAAGTCCACGGGAGCAAATCTTCCTCTAAAAGATGAAGAATCGAGGCAGGATCAGGGACACACACACACACACACACACACACACACACCTGCTAGCCAAAGGACTCTGGTATGAGACAAAAGAATATTATTAACATCATGGCTCTGAGAAGGATGCTGCCATCTTCCAAATTGACTGCTAGATTCCTGAAACGTGGCTAAGCAAGACAAACTGTTCTCTTTGCTTAATTAGTGGCTCCTTTATGGAGGCTTTGCTGCCTAGAGAGAGCCCATTAGAAGAGAGCTCATTTGCAGAGACGCACCTTAGAAAGCTATTCAGATTTTAAATAAATAGTGGGGAAGGAGATCGCTGGTGGTAGGAGTGGGGTGTTATGGGAGCAGAAACGCTTCTGTGGAAGACAAGCCCGGCATTGCAAGACTGAATGCTGGCCGAGGAGATCAGCTTTCCTAGGCAAACCTATAAGCCTCTCAAATTTTAGGCCAATAGCAATGACCTCTGCACCATGGCTGACTGAAGATATAAATACACTTCAACATGAACACAGCAGCGTCAATGGTGACAGAAGATGAGAGTCCGATTGGGGCTTATTTTTAAAAAGCTCCGGTTGTTCTGGCTGTACTTGAGGGCAGGGTATTCAGGAGCACAGAGCTGCTGCTTCCTGCTGTGAGCTCTCCAGCTTTAGCACCGGGCCTCGGTTACCTAACCATTGAAAGGAAGCCGTACCACACACAAGTTAAATATAGGCTGGGTTATCTGCATTTTACAAGCACCAAGCACATTATCTGAAGAAGCTGTCATTTTTAATGACAGCACAAACTCCCAATTACCAACTGGGTAATACACGAGGGAGTAGGTACAATTTTATAAGAATGGCTCACTGTTATTAAAAGTCTACATGATGACTTTTGAATTGGATATAAATATTTCACACGAGGCGGGTGGGATTATGTTTTTCATGCGGTCTAGTTGAGGCTGGGAAAAATGTATTGTTTTCTTGAAAATTATACATTTTGAGGTTTATCAACTGCTAAAGGAGGGGGTGTGAGGTAACAGCCATGAAGAGCCTGGCAAAGCTGAAAGGCTATGAAAACGGCCAGGTGGCTGCTTCAAAGTCTTAGGACACCCACAAGTTCACTGGCAAGTCACAAGCTCTCATAAAAAGCCCAATACAAGAGTTAGAGATCTGGGCGTGGTGGCACAGGCCCGTAATCCCAGTACTTAGGAGGCTGAGACAGGAGGCTCCCAGGTTCAAGACCAGCGTCAGCAACTTAGGGAGAAGCTGTTTCAAAATAAATAAATGAATGAATGAATGAATGAATAGCCGGGCGTGGTGGCGCACGCTTGTAATCCTAGTACTTGGGAGGCTGAGACAGGAGGATCGCAGGTTCGAGGACAGCCTCAGCAATTTAGTGAGGCTCTCAGCAACCTAGTGAGACCCTGTTTCCAAATAAAAAAATAACTACACCCCGGTATGGGGGTGCAGCTTGGAGGTAGAATGCCTCTGGGTTCAATTCCTAGTACCAAAAATAAATAAATAAATAAACAGATAATAAATAAATAAAATAGGACTGGGGGTGCAGCTCAGAGGTAGAGTGACCCTGGGTTCAATCCCCAGAACCAAAAAAAAAAAAAAAAAAAAGGGTTGGGGTCTGATGGCAGTCAATACAAGTAAGAACCTCTTATGCCACCCACAGACAAACATTCACACAGGGAACCAACTCCCACGGCATCTATGACAGCGTTCTCTGTCAGTAATAACAGTAGAGTGAGTGACTGTGGTCAGTTCTGCCATGTGTGTTTCTACATAGACAGGACAGCCCCTGACCTAAATGAAGGCTACAATCTGTGTCTCGACTCACCCAATTCTTTGTGAAGTCTTTGATGACTCCAGTCTCCAGCGATCTTTCCATCTCCTGAATTTTAATTTCATTGTGATATGACTCCTTAGCCCCAAGCCTTGCTCCGAATAGATCAGAGTTCTTGGGAATGAGGCATCTTGATTTAAAACCAGCTAGCAGGATATAGCTCCATGGTAGAGCACATACGTAGCATACCCGAGGCCCTGGGTTCAATCCCCAGCAAGAAACACAAAATCAAAATCTAACCTTTTGCCGGGCGTGGTGGCGCACGCTTGTAATCCTAGTACTTTGGGAGGCGGAGACCGGAGGATCCGGATTCGCGGCCAGCCTCAGCTTGCTCTCTCTCTCTCTCTCTCTACTTGTGAGGCCCTCCGCAACTTCTTGAGACCCGGTTTCAAAATAAAGCATAAAAAATAGGGCCGGGGGTGTAGCACGGAGGTAGAATGCCCCTGCGTTCAATCCCCGGTACCGCAAAACAAACAAACAAACAAACAAACAAACCTTTCCCTTAGGAGGCTACAACAAGTGGTCCCAGAGACAACTGACTACATGCTTTTCTCAATGACTTATCAAAACTTCCATAGCAGATAAAAATTTTTGTGTGTGTGTGTGTGTGGTACTAGGGATTGAGTCCAGGGGCATTCTACCTCTGAGCTATACCCCCAGTCCTATTTTATTTTTATTTTGAAACAGGGTCTTGCTAGGTTGATGAGAGTCTCACTACTTGCTGTCCTCGAACCTGTGATCCTCCTGTCTCAGCCTCCCAGGTACTGGGATCATAAGCGTGCGCCACCATGCCTGGCTTATAATTTAAAAATTTAAGGATCATTAAGTAATACCTTTAGAGAATCAGACTGATTTATAAAGCAAGTCAAATGTGTTCCTAAGAAGTCATTTCTCTTCTTTTTTTTTTCTTTTGCAGTACTGGGGATTGAACCCTGAGGTATTGTACCTCCAAGCTACACCCTAGCCCTATTTTTTATTCTTTATTTTGAAACAGGGTCTCACTAAGTTGTGGAGGGCCTCACTACGTAGCTGAGGCTTGCCACGAACCCAGATCTTCCAGTCTTGGCCTCCCAAGTACTGGGATTACAAGCGTGTGCCATCATGCCCGGCCTAAGAAGTAATTTCTGCCAAACTGGCAGGAAACAAATTTGGGCCTCTTTGTTTTTTTTTTTTTTTTTTTTTGCGGTACCGGGGATTTAACCCAGGGGCGTTTTACCTCCGAGCTACACCCCCGGCCCTATTTTTTATCCTTTATTTTGAAACCGGGTCTCACGAAGTTGTGGAGGGCCTCACTATGTAGCTGAGGCTGGCTGCGAACCCAGATCCTCCGGTCTCCGCCTCCCAAGTACTGGGATTACAAGTGTATGCCACCATGCCTGGCTTCCTCTTTGTGGCTTCAGCCTGCTCTGTGGGGTAGGTAGGATCAAACTATGGAGAGTTTCAAGGTCTCCCTTCCCATCCTCCTTACATTAATTCCCCTGCTTCTAAAGGTCTGCTCAAATTACCTGCTAGCCCTTGATGGTACACAGGGTTAGAGGAGTTATCACTGGACTAAGGCAATGGAAAAGCAGAGATCCGAACAGAATAAAAAGCGCAAGCGTATATTTTCACAGTGCCATAAAGTAGAAGTGTTCATGCCCCCATCAGAACCTGAGTTTGTAACAATTAAAAAAGTATAAGCCGGGCGTGGTGGCGCACGCTTGTAATCCCAGTACTTGGGAGGCTGAGACCGGAGGATCCCAGTTCGAGGCCAGCCTCAGTTACTTAGTGAGGCCTCTGCAACTTAGTGAGACCCTGTTTCAAAATAAAGAATAAAAAATAGGGCTGGGGGTATAGCTCGGAGGTAGAATGCCCCTGGGTTCAATCCCCAGTACCACAGAAAAAAAAAAAAGTACAAGTAGCAGGGCATGTTGGCGCATGATGATCTACTTTTATCAAAAAAGAAAAAGACAGCCAGGCATGGTGGCGTATGCCTATAATCCCAGTGCTTGGGAGGCTGAGACAGGAGGATCTGGGTTTGCGGCCAGCCTCAGCTACTTAGTGACACCCTCCACAACTTAGTGAGACCCTGTTTCAAAATAAAGAATAAAAATAGGGCTGGGGGTGTATGTAGCCTGGAGGTCTAATGCCCCTGGGTTCAATCCCCAGTGACAATAAATAAATAAATAAATAAAATAAAGAATATAAAATTGGGCTGGGGGTGTATCCCAGAGGTAGAATGCCCCTGGGTTCAATCCCCGGTACTGCCAAAAAAAAAGTATAAGCATCTGGCAAGAGTGATTCAGCTCCATAAATTAACACATTCACATAGCCAAATACCACTTAAAAGTGATGATCTACTTTTATCAAAAAAGAAAAAGACAGCCAGGCATGGTGGCGTATGCCTATAATCCCAGTACTTGGGAGGCTGAGACAGGAGGATCCAGGTTCGGGGCCAGCCTCAGCTACTTAGTGAGGCCCTCCACAACTTAGTGAGACCCGGTTTCAAAATAAAAAATAGAGCTGGGGGTGTAGTTAGGAGGTAGAATGCCTCTGGGTTCAATCCCCAGTACCGCAAAAACAAAAACAAACAAAAAAGATAGCCATCCTATAGTGCTGGGAGAAGGTATGACAGGATGGTATGTGTGGAAGGATCCCTTATTTTATTTTTTTGTGATTCTGGGCATCAAATCCAGGGTCTTGTGCATACTAGATGAGCACTCTACCACCGAGCCACACCCATATTCTCCCCCCACCCCACTTTGTATTTGCTTATTTAGTGTGTTACTGGGGACTGAACCTAGGGGCATTCTCCTCCGAGCTACACCCCCCCAGTCCTTTATATGTTTTAAAACAGGGTCTTGCTAGGTTGCTAAGAGTCTTAGTTGCTGAAGCTGGTCTCAAACCTGTGATCCTGTTTCAGCCTCCCAAGTACTGGGGATAAAGGCCTGTGCCACCACACCTGGCTCAAAACTGCATTTATGCACATATATACATAGAAAGAAGTAGTCAGCTAAATAAATGGTTTTTGCTGGATAGTGGGATTATGGGTGATTTTGGTTTTTCTTATCTACAAGTTATTTTTCTGAAATGAATGTGGATTACTTGCATAAGAAATAATCAATGAGCTGGGTGTGGTGGAGTATGCTTATAATCCCAGTACTTGGGAAGCTGAGACAGGAGGATTCCGGGTTCGCAGCCAGCCTCAGTGTATTGGCCAGGGTTCACTAGACTAACAGAATTCACAGAATGAGTATATGGAAAAAGGGGTTTATGGGCCGGGTTCACGGCCAGCCTCCTCTCTCTCTCTCTACTTAGTGAGGCCCTCCGCAACTTCGTGAGACCTGGTTTCAAAATAAAGTATAAAAAATAGGGCCGGGGTTGTAGCGTGGAGGTAGAACGCCGCTGGGTTCAATCCCCGGTACCGCCAAAAAAAAAAAAAAAGGATTTATCAGATCAGCTTACAGTTTGAATTAATGTAGTCCTGAGTTCCGACTGCACGTGGAGAGTCAGAGGAACCAGTAGCTGGTCGAGCGGTCCAAGAGCTGGAGTCTTAGGATCTGAGCAACCACTAATTCAGTCCCAGTCCAAGATGTGAAGATCAGGAAGCTCTTCAGAGAAACGATGGTGAAGTTTCAGTTTGAAGGGCTGGAGGCCGACGATCTCAGACGAGAGCAGAAGATCAAGAAGCTCTTTAGAGAAACGGCGAAGTTGGAGGCCGACGATCTCAGATGAGAGCAGATGCGTTTTCTTCGGAAAGAGTCGCGCATCCCCCTACGAGGCTTTCTCCTTCTTTTATCTAAGTCCTGCACCTATCAGAACCCTGCTGCCTACATTTAGGGCAGGACTTTCTGTTTAATCTGCTGTTACATAAACCAATTGTCTCATTGACACACCCAAAGTCACATGATCTTGGGTGTGTCATGATCCGGTCAAGTTGACAAATTAGATGAACTATCACACTCAGCTACTTAGTGAGACCCTGTTTCAAAATAAAGAATAAAAAAATAGGGCTGGGGGTGTAGCCTTGAGGTAGAATGCCTCTGGTTCAATCCCCAGTACCAATAATCATCATCATCATCATCATCATCATCATCATCAATAGTCCAAATCTTCCCCCCTTTTTTTCTTAACAAGCATTAACAATATTTAACATCAGTTTAATAATAAATAAACTCGCTTGGTTAAGGTTCCCCCTCAACAAGTAAAAATAAAACATCAAAACTCTATTCTTTTTGAGAAAACAATTATTTCCAAAGGTGTCTGTAAAAGCCAGAATTCTTCCTACAGAGTGGATTATAAGACTAAGAGCTACCAAGCCATGTAAAAAGGCGAAGGATTAAAAAAACTCACTCTTTGAGACAAGGAAACAATCAATTTACGAGAGGACTAGTGGCCTTCTAACAAGTGCAAAGGGGGGAAGAAGGCTGAGCCACCCATTTCATTTTTTATAAATAAAACCTTGGCAGGTGCATCACCAAAGAAACACAAGTCAATATAAACCTTTATATACTGGGCTGCCAAACTTTACTTTTAGACAGTATATTAATTATGTAGTCAATATCCGTGGGTTTCATTAGTGTATTAAATACCACGATCAATATTATTTATCCATTTCGAAGACAGGCCACTCAGGAAAAAAAAAGTGGGGGAAGGAGGGGGACAGTTTTGACCCCACAGTTCAAGAAAGTCAGAATAGCACACTAGAGATTAGCAAAGCTTTAATGGAAAGCATAAAACACTGAAAATATGGACAGAAATCAGATTACCTTCTTTTTTTATTTATTTTTTCTGCATCTTTCACAATGAGACTAGAGGGAATTCAAGAATCATTTAAAATAAAGGCAAAATGATTAGATTTTTTTCTTCTAATTGCTTAACGCTGATGTCATGGTGTACACAAAATAAACATTGATCTCTAAGTGAAAGAAATAGAACGACAAGAACAGCCTTTCGAGGTAAACTATATCCAAGAGAATTCTAAGAACCGTGGGCCAGAATCTACTTAGGCAACCCTCTGGGACCTAAATCTCTTAAAAGCGTAATAGTGGAGCCAATTTCCGAGGCTGCTCTGCTGGTGGTCTGATTTTTTAGTAGGGAAATCTGTTAAGCATCTTCCCTCCAGGGAGCCACCTGCCTCCCTCCCTCTCCCCCTGGATTTCTATACTCGCATCCGTGTAGACGTGCGGGTTTCCTCACACCTGCCACGGACAAAGTGGACACCGGCCCAGTGTTCTCCAGAAGCGTCCTGGCACAGTTGCTAGTCAGTCCTCCTCACTGAGTGGACAGATACATGCTGGGGAGGGGAAGGGATGCTGGGAGTAGTAGATATAAAAGACTGGTTACTGGACTGAAAGCTAGATTACCATCTTCAACCCACAATTTGTCAATCCCAAGCAGTGCCGAAGACTATAATTTTCTAGTCAATGCTTGATAAGCAAGGTCAGATAGAAAAAGGAGCTTCCATAAGAACTGGTGAAGCCTCAGACAATCGAGTGCAACCCAATTCCCACGTCCTGAGCCTGGGCAAGGGTAAGGAGGCCCATGCCTCCAGTCAGTGGGCCTGAGAGAAAGGACCTCTGTGTCCCTTCTTGGCAGTGGGTCATCCAGTCTGGGGCTGGCTGGTTCCTCCCAGAAAAGGACAGCTAAGGACGAAGCAGACAGGGCAACAGCACTCTTTGGCTCCACAAAGCCTCCACATGCTGCACAAATGAGAAACCAGGGCCTGCAACTGCAGGCCAACTGCAACACTGCCTGGACGCTTGGAGAGACATGCTGCAAACGCCAAGTGGAGGGCTGCAGCAACCCGATAGATAATTAATATGATTAGGAACACACAGAGCAAGCATGCTCTTGCTGACTGAAAAGCCCAGTAGCATAATTACTGTTTTCTTACTCGCTCACTGTCTGTACACATTTCAAAGCCTCGTTGGTGTTAGACTACTGTGTAAACATCAATAAAATCCCAAAGTGCCGGATCATCAGCATTCTCAGGCACAATGGCTTTTTTCTTTTAGGGTTTTTGTTCTTTTAAAGATGCATTTCAGGTTTGCAAACATCAGGAAGAATGGTCTTCAGGACTTGGACTAATCTCTTGAGTTTGTAATGAGTTAACATCTCTACCAACTGAACATTTATTATGAAGGCTAATTAATTGCTTTCTGGTTATAAGAACCCTTTGCATTTAAAGAAAGTAGGATTCACATGCAAAGAATATACTGTTTATTAAAACAAAGCTAGGGAAACAAAAGGTTTCTTCTCCCTCCAAAATCCTTCCTATTTAACATAGCTTTAATCAAGAAATGAAATGTACAAGTGCAAGAAATATGTACAGGTAGAAACAGTGTGCGTTCATCAACCAAAATGCAACGTTAATTGAAGTGAAACTCAAGCAACGCTTTGTAGTTGCCTGGATGTCCCCAGGGGACAGTAAGTCAATGCTTATCAGCCATCCTCAGAAGAGACAATTTTGATTAATATCAGACCCATCTGACTCAGTCTATTAAATCTATTAAACCCTGAAGGAAGGATAGTCTTCAGATTAAAGATATGCCTTTGATTAATAATTCTACCCTACTGCCATCCCAAGCATTAAAAACAACGTGGCACCTCTAGAAAGAGGGAGGCTTTGAATTCCAGGAAGACACACTGCCTTCCCTACCACCATGTTCCTGCGCCCTTCAGCAGGAACCTGAATGGTAGAGGTGTCACCCCTGGAGAAGCAAAAGCCAAGCGACATAATTTATTTCACTGTCAGCAGAGTTAGGGTCAATTACTTGTGACATAATTGCTGCTTGAAAATAATGAAATCCTAGAGGGGAAACTGCCAGTCCACCAGAGGCACTCTGATGCGGAACTGTCACGTACGCGCGTACACGCACGTGTGATTACGGTGATCAACTCCATCTCGGCTGTTTTCAAACTTCTGCCCAATCAGTGGCGCGGTCCTATATCGTTGCGTTTCTCCTGATGTTCATGACCAGCCTTCTGCCGTAGTCTCTGTAGTCCACGGGCTTCACGTCCATCACAGTGGCCTTAATTCGAGACTCGTCCTTTGAATCGAGAAAAGCAGTTTGTGAGTGACAGAAGCCCCAGCATGGAGGGTGGTGATAACCCTCTTTGCTTCAGTGGTTTCAATGAGCCCAGCAGGAGGAAAAAGACATGCTGGATTCGGAGTTCAGTAATTCCCACAAAGAACGCTCATGAGCAAGAGCCGAGCCCAGAACTCTCAGGGCTGGGACGGAGCCCAGATCCCCCTCTCCCAGGCCCTTTTCCTCCTGTCCGCAGGCTCCCAACTCAGAGACCTGGAATCTTGATGGACTGGACTGTGGAGCATCTCTAGTCTCTTTCTTATCTTTACAGAGGGGTAAATAGGAGCACAGAGGAAAAGTAACTTGCCCAAAGCCACACAGCTAGTTCTGAGAGCTGACTTACATCTCAAGAAAGCTGAGATGCTGTCAAAGAAAAGGCACCTGCAGCAGAGGAGAGAGGTCTGTGTGGGTACTGACTCAGATCTGGGCAAGGTGACCTCTCTGCACTACATCTTCCTTGTCTATACCAGGACAACAGGTACTAGCATTAAGGTCTGATAATACAGAAAAGTAAACCCTGCATCCAGCGGAGGCATTGGCAGATTCTCCCTCCTCACTTGTGTGCTTATCTCCAGGGACTGAGTGGGGCCTTCAGAGGCAGAACGGGGTGGTGCCCAGAGGTTGTGTGTTCTAGCCAGGGTTTCTCGCAGTGCTGAGTGCTCAGTAATTACTAAATGTACTGACATTTACAGGCATGGTTAAGAGCAAAGCTTGGAAGTCAGGCTGCCTGGGCTGGAATCTTAGCTCTGCTGTTCCCAGCATATGACTTCAGGCCAGAGACTCATTCTCTGTATGCCTACATCCTTTCATTGGTAAAGCGGGGTATCATAATTCTGACACGGAAGGTGCTGTAAGGTTCAAGTGAGATAATACATGTGAAGGATGTAGACCAGCGCCTGACAGTGATCACTAAATGCTGCTTTATTATTATTATTATTATTTTTTGCAGTACCGGGGATTGAACCCAAGGGCATTCTACCTCCATGCTACATCCCCGGCCCTATTTTTTATCCTTTATTTTGAAACAGGGTCTCACTAAGTTGCAGAGGACCTCACTAAGTAGCTGAGACTGGCCACGAACCCAGATCCTCCGGTCTCAGCCTCCTAAGTACTGGGATTACAAGCGTGCACCACCACGCCCAGCTCGACATGGGCAATTTAAAGAATTTTCAAGGTAATTTTACTACCTGTGGTCTTTATATATATGTGAAATATATATATTTCATTCTTTTTTTTTTTTTTAATTTTTGGTGGTATGTGGTACTAGGGATTGAACCCAGGGGCTTTCTACCTTTGAGCTATACCTCCAGTCCTTTAAAAATTAAAAAAAAATTTTTGAAACAGAATCTTGCTAGATTGCTGAGAGTCTCATTAGGTCGCTGAGGCTGGTCTCAAACCTGTGATCCTCCTGTCTCAGCCTCCCAAGTACTGGGATTACAGGTATGTGCCACCATGCCTGGCTCATTATTTTTTGTGTGTGTGGTACTGGGGATTGACCCCAGGGGCATTCTACCTCTGAGCTACTCCCACAGCCCGATTTTTTTTTTTCAGTACTGGAGATTGAACCCAGGGGCATTCTACCACTGAGCTAAACCCCAGTCCTATTTTTTCTTTTCTTTTTTTTTGCGGTACTGGGGATTGACCCCAGGGGCATTCTAACTCTGGGCTACACCCCCAGCCCTATTTTTTATTGTTTATTTTGAAACAGGATCTCACTAAGTTGCAGAGGGCCTCACTAAGTAGCTGAGGCTGGCCACGAACCCAGATCCTCTGGTCTCAGCCTCCCAAGTACTGGGATTACAAGCATGTGCCACCATGCCCGGCCCCAGCCCGATTTTATTCTTTTTATTTGAAACAGGGTCTCACTAAGTTGGCAGAGGGCCTCACAAATTGCTGAGGCTGGCTGCAAACCTGCGATCCTCCTGTCTCAGTCTCCCAAGTACTGGAATTACAAGCTTGCGCCAACATGCCCGGCATACTTTGATATTTTTTTTTTTTGCGGTACCGGGGACTGAACGCAGGGGCGTTCTACCTCCGCGATACGCCCCCGGCCCTATTTTTTATACTTTATTTTGAAACCGGGTCTCACGAAGTTGCAGAGGGCCTCACTAAGGAAAGAGAGAGAGAAAGAGAGAGACAGGGAGAGAGAGAGAGCGAGCGAGCTGAGGCTGGCCGCGAACCCGGATCCTCCAGTCTCCGCCTCCCAAAGTACTGGGATTACAAGCGTGCGCCACCACGCCCGGCATATTTTGATTTTTAGAACCTAAACTCATGGGAGCTATTAGTTCACTATACACATTATCATTACTTATCACCAAATATACAAAACCACTGAGGGTTTTTTTTTTTTTTGCGATACTGGGGACTGAACCCAGGGGCATTCTTTCTCCAAGCTACACCCCCAGCCCTATTTTTTATTCTTTTTGCGGTACCGGGGATTGAACCAAGGGGCGTTCTACCTCTGCGCTACACCCCCCCGGCCCTATTTTTTTTAGTACTTTATTTTGAAACAGGGTCTCACGAAGTTGCGGAGGGCCTCACTAAGGAGGGAGAGAGAGAGAGAAAGAGAGAGAGAGAGAGAGAGAGAGAGAGAGGAGAGACAGGGAGAGAGAGAGAGAGAGAGAGAGAGAGAGAGAGAGAGAGAAAGAGCTGAGGCTGGCCGCAAACCTGGATCCTCTGGTCTCCGCCTCCCAAAGTACTGGGATTACAAGCGTATGCCACCATACTCGGCTTGCCCAGGTTTTAATGGAAAAGCTCAAATAATATTTTCCTCCCTAAATGTTTAGAGAAGACAGCAAATCTACGTCCATTTCCTCAGCTGACAATGGGGTTAATGATAGCACCTTGGTGAGAGGAAGACTGCCTGGTGATGAACTCAGCTTGGCGCTGGCTCTGGCACTCAGCAGCCAATTCACTGACCTTGTACTGCTGTGGGCAACAGAGCAATCCCCACCACTAGCCCTCCTGCTCCCAGTGACCTTACTTACATTGTAGGTCTCCAGTTTGACTCTGATTCTGAATGTGAAAGATCGAAAGCTGGCGTTCTGGAAAACTTCTTCAAAAGCCTGCTCATTCTGTAAAAATAAATATAAAACTTTATATGGAAACCACTGGACTACTTGGAAAAACTTAATAGTTTTTATTTTCATTTTTTTGTGGTGCTGGGGATTGAACCCAGGGGCATTTTAACTCCGAGCTACACCCCGGCCCGATTTTACTTATTTGGAAACAGGGTCTTGTTAAGTTAATGCAAGCCTCACTGAGTTGCTGAGGCTGGTTTCGAAACTGCAATCCTTCTGTCTCAGCCTCCCAAGTACTTGAATTACAAACAGGCATGTGCCACCATGCCCAGCTGCTATAAGTTTTTTTTTTTTTTTGGTAGTATTGGGGACTAAACTGAAGGGCATCCTGCCACTGAATTACATCCCCAGCCCCTTTTGTTTTTTGAGACAGGGCCTCACTAATTTGCCCTCACTGGCCTTGAGCTTGTGATCCTCCTGTTTTATCCTTTCCAGTAGCTGGGATTATAATGAGTGTGCCATTGCACCCGGCCCCATAAGACTTTTGAAGAATTGAGAAAATTATCATCCTTGAAATTACTGAGGAATAATTAATTTACAAGTGATGTTCTATCACATAACACTGCTTAAGTAGAATTTTACTAATAATTAATACACTCTAGTTGGGCATGGTGGCACATGCCTATAATCCCACTACATGGGAGGCGGAGACAGGAGAACTGTAGGTTTGAGGCACTTCAGCAACTTAGTGAGACTCTGTTTAAAAAAAAAATAAAACAGGGCTGGATGTGTAGCCCAGAGGTAGAATGCCCCTGGGTTCAATCCCCAGTACCACACATACAAAAATGAATAAATAAAAATAAAAAATAAAAAGGGCTGGGGGTATAGCTGGGAGGTAGAACACCACTGGGTTAGCTGGGTATGGTGGCGCACACTTGTAATCCCAGTACTTGGGAGGCTGAGACAAGAGGATCATAGGTTCGAATCTAGCCTCAGCAACTTAGTAAGAACCTATTTCCAAATAAAAAATAAAACAAGTCTGGGGGTGTAGCTCGGAGGTAAAAGGCCCCTGGGTTCCATCCCTAGTACCACACACACACAAAAAAAGAAAGTAAAAAAAAAAAAAAACACCACTGGGTTCAACCCCCAGTACCAAAACAAAATGAAACAAACAAAACCCTTAGAGAACAGGTCTCCATTTCTGAAGGAGATTGGTTCCAGGATCACTCACGCCCTAAGAGAAACCAAAATCTGAGGATGCTCAAGTTTCTTAAATAAAATGGCACAGCACCTACACATATCCTTCCATATACCTTAAATCATCTCTAAGATTACTTAAAGTACCAAACACAATGTAAATACTATGTAAATAGTTGTTACACTGTATTGTTTAGCAAATAAAACCAAGAAAAAAATGTCTGTATTCAACTCAGACACAATTTTTCCCCCAAAAATGTATCTGGTCCATGGTTGGGTGAATTTTCGGATGTAGGGAGCTGACCATAATCAAAATCATGGCTGCAGAATGGTGCTTGCCAGGCACTGGGAGAGGGAGAACTGGAAGCTGCTGTTTAATGAGAGCAGTTTCGATTTAGGATGATGGAGACGATCTATGATGATAGTCACACAACAACGTGAATGTAGTCATCGTCACTTGTATGCTTCAAAATGCTTACAATGGCTAATTTGATGTGTATTTTAACACATGAAAAATTATCTTAGGAAATATATTTCTAAGATTTTACATGTTTGTGATGAAACAGATCTGAGGCTCAGCATATTCTTCATGAACTAATTGGGTGGAAAAATAGAAGAGAGTTCAAATTGTCATGTATTTCATTATTTCAGCATCTGTATTTACCGCTACTGATTTGGTTAGCAAGCAGAGAAGACAGGTGGGGAACAGGCAAAGGTCTAGGAAGGTCTGAAAACACAGTCCTCTCCCTCTTTTTTTGCACCCCTCAATTACTACATGAGGTTTTTTTTTTTTGTGTGTGTGTGGTACTAGGGAATGAACCCAGGGGCATTCTACCTCCGAGCTATACCCCCAGCCCTATTTTTTGTTCTTTATTTTGAAACAGGGTCTCACTAAGTTGCAGATGGCCTCACTAAGTAGCTGAGGCTGGCCATGAACCTGTGATCCTCCTGTCTCAGCCTCCAAAGTACCGGGGGATTACAAGCATGTGCCACCACGCCGGGCTACCATATGAGTTTTTATATTTGAAAAGAAATTTCTGGTAAAGCAAGAGGGACTAGAGATTGCATTTTTTCTTTTTTTTTTTTTTTGTGGTACTGGGGATGGAACCCAGGGGCATTCTACCTCCGAGCTACACCCCCAGCCCTATTTTTTAATTCTTTATTTTGAAACAGGGTCTCACTAAGTTGCGGAGGGCCTCACTAAGTAGCTGAGGCTGGCCACGAACCCAGATCCTCCTGTTTCAGCCTCCCTTCAGTACTGGGACTACAAGCATGTGCTACCACGCCTGGCTTAGAGATTGCATTTTATAAAAAGATGCATCAAGTAAACTTATAGTAACTTTATATAAATATAAAAGTTCAAGTTGGAGCCAGGCGTGGTGGCGCACGCTTGCAATCCCGGTACTTGGGAGGCTGAGACAGAAGGATCCGGGTTCGCAGACGGCCTCAGCTACTTAGTGAGGCCCTCCACAACTTAGTGAGACCCTGTTTCAAAATAAAGAATTAAAAAATTGTGCCAGGGTGTAGTTTGGAGGTGGAATGGCCCTGGGTTCAATCCCCAGTACCCCCCCAAAAAAGTTCAAGCCAGGCATGGTGGCACACACTTGTAATCCCAGTACTTGGGAGGCTGAGATAGGAGGATCACAGGCCCCTGGGTTCAATCCGCAGTACCACCAAAGAAGAAAAGAAAAGAAAAGAAATATAAACATTCATATAAGCTGAATATTTTGCAAGCCATATGGAACATGAAAAGGTTTTACCATATAGACTGCTTTTTGTAAATGTTACTTGACAAAAAAAAGTCATTCCCAGCTGGGCGTGGTGGTGCATGTTGTAATCCCAGTACTTGGGAAGCTGAGACAGGAGGATTGCAGGTTCATGGCCAGCCTCAGCTACTTAGTGAGACCCTGTTTCAAAACAAAGAAAAAAAAATAGGGCTGGGGGTGTAGCTTGGAGGTAGAATGCCCCTGGGTTTAATCCCCAGTACAGTGAGAGAGAGAGAAAAAAAGTCATTTCCTGAACTTTCAATATATAAATTAAAAAATGTATTAAGTCTTCAGAAAACTACACTAGCTGCCATTATTCTCCCAGATTAGAGAATACATGGACACATATTCCAAGAATACCATGGTTCTATAGCCCAGTGTGGCAGCCCATGCCTGTAATCTCAGCTCCTGAGGCAGGGGGACCACTAGTCCTAGGCCAGCCTCAGCAACTTAGTGTGACCCCATCTCAGAAATAAAGAGGGTTGGAGATGTAGTTCAGCGGTAGAGCATTTTCTTAGCATGCATGAGGCCCTATGTTCCATCCCTAGTACCGCCACAAAAAAAAAAAAAAAAAGATCATGGTTCCTGAGGGAAGAGTTTCTATATGTCCTCATTCACCAGCAGTAAAAACAGTCAAATATAATAAGCTCATAAAAAATCCTGAAAGGCTGCCTGGAACTTTAAAATCTGATATGAAAATAGAGGACCAGGCAAGACAGATAAAAGATACTATCACACTTTAAAGTTAATTCCAGTTATTTCTGTAAAAGGACTTGGGATATTTTCAGAGAGTGCATGGACAATTTAAAAAAAGAGGTTGGGGTAGAACCAAGCAGACAGAACTGAGGCAGAAAAAATAAGAAGAACATGCCAATTTTTCCCCCCTCGGTGGCCTTTTAAGTATTCTAACCAATTGGGCAAAAATGGGGAGGGGAAAAAAAGAGAACACCATGCATATACAGATGGATGCCAACTTTTTTTTTTGTACTGGAGATTGAACCCAGGAGCACTCTACCTCCAAGTTACACCCCTAGCCCTTTTTATCTTGAAATGGGGTCATGCTAAGTTGCTGAGGCTGGCCTCCAACTTGAGATCCGCCTGCCTCAGGCCTTACAAGTACTGGAATTACAGGCATATGCGCCTGGATTGATGCGAATTTTTCTTTTTTATCCCTGGGTTCAATCCCCAGTATTGCAAAAACAAACAAAAAAGCAAATGAACAAAGAATTGCATCTGACAACCTAAAATAGCAAGTACCTTATATGTATATGTAAACCAGGAGTTGACTCACTTTTCTGGAAGGTATTTATTATGTAAAAAGGTACACCTAAGCCGGGTGTGGTGGCGCAGATTTGTAATTCCAGTACTTGGGAGGCTGAGACAGGAGGATTGCAGGTTCGTGGCCAGCCTCAGCTACTCAGTGAGGCCCTCCACAACTTAGCGAGACCCTGTTTCAAAATAGAGAATAAAAAATAGGGCTGGGGGTGGGGGCGTAGCTTGGAGGTAGAATGCCCCTGGGTTCAATCCCCAGTACCAAAAGAAAAAAAAAAAAGAAAGGTACACCTAAACTTTGGGTTATTTCAGAAGACACCATCCAGATTTTTTTTTTTTTTTTGTGTGTGTGGTACTATAGATTGAACCCAGGACTATTCTACCTCGGAGCTATACTCCCAGCCCTATTTTTTATCCAGGAGGATCTCAGGTCCGTGGCCAGCCTCAGCTACTTAGTGAGGTTCTCTGCAATTTAGTGAGACCCTGTTTCAAAATAAAGAATAAAAAATAGGGCTGGGGGTGTAGCTTGGAGGTAGAATGCCCCTGGGTTCAATCCCCAGTACCAATAAATAAATAAATAAATAATTTTTTTTTTTAAATAATTTCTTTTTGTTTTAGCGAGGCGTGATGGTGCATGCTTGTAATCCCTGAATTTGGGAGGCTGAGACAGGAGGATCGCAGGCTCAAGGACAGCCTCAGCAAATAGTGAGACTCTCATCAACCTAGCAAGACCCTGTTTCAAAACAAAAATTAAAGCCGGGCATGGTGGTGCACGCTTGTAATCCTAGTACCTGGGAGGCTGAGACCAGAGGATCTGGGTTCGCAGCCAGCCTTAGCTACTTAGTGAGGCCCTCCACAACTTAGTGAGACCCTGTTTCAAAAATAAAAAATAAAAAAATAGGGCTGGGGGTGTAGCTTGAAGGTAGAATGCTCCTGGGTTCAATCCCCAGTTCTGCAATAAATAAATAAATAAAAATTAAAATAAAATATAGGGTTGGGGGTGTAGCTCAGAGGTAAAATGACCCTGGGTTCAACCCCCCGTTCTGCAAAAATAAATAAATAAATAAATAAAATAATAAATAAAAGGGGCTGAGTTATAGCTCAATGGTAGAATGCCCCTGGTTTCAATCCCCAGTACCACACACACCAAAAGAGGCATAAAAGCTCTGATGTGCTAAGGATAATGGGAGAAATGGGTGTTTACACTTGTAAGTGCTTTATTTATTTTTTTGTGGTACTGGAGATAGAACCCAGGGGCCTTCTACCTCCAGGCTACAGCCCCAGCCCTATTTTATTTTATTTTTTTATTTGGAAACAGGGTCTCACTAAGTTTCTGAGATCCTCACTAAGATGCTGAGGCTGGTCTGACCTGTGATCCTCCTGCCTCAGCCTCCCATGTACTGGGATTACAAGCATGCGCCACCATGCCTGGCCTGAAAAGTGCTTTATTTTTAAAGCTTTTTTATACCCGGTTTTACTGCCTCATTGTTAAGTACATCCCAAATAGATAAACTTAGACAGAAATCAGATGCACAATCAAATAATCACCAGACAGAGAAACTATGAACATCCAAAAGAAAAATAAAACCGAAAAATAAAAACAGTCAAAATGGGCTCAGTGTTATATAGCATGAGTGTTATAGCCGTCATCAAGTATGTGGCTGACCTTCTCTTTTAATTCTCCAAGATAAGCAGCGTTCTGTCCGAGGATGGCTTCAGCAGACTCCTGGAAACAAGTCACCCACTGATTCTCTTGAAAATCTGCAATATTTGCCTAAAAACAACAACTCTATTATTTCAGCAAAGAAATAATAAAAGGAAGACACACTAAAGAGGATGGGAGATTAACTTTTCTCACTCGTTAAAATAATTTCCAAAGGAAAAAATATTACCATTGCATATACATACAGTTCCTGGCTTATGGTGGTTTGGCTTAACAATTTTTCACTTTATATGCAAAATCATATCCATTCAACCATACTGTTTTTCACTTTCACCACAGTATTCAATAAATTACATGAGATATTCAGCACTTTATTATAAAACAGACTTTGTGTTAGATGATTTTGCCCAACTGTAAGTGATTGTAAGTGTTCTGAGTACGTTTAAGATAGGCTAAGCTATGATGTTCAGTAAGTGTATTAAATGAATTTTCAACTTACAATGGGTTTATCAGGATGTAACCCAGCTTAAGTTGAGGGGCTATATTCTTTCTTTTCTTTTCGGTATTGGAGATTGAACCCAGGGGCATTCTACCTCTGAGCTACACCCTCAGCCCTACTATGTTTTATTTTGAAACAAGGTCTAAGTTGCCGAGACTGGCCTTGATCTCAAGTATCAGGATGATAGGCATGTACCACCACAGCTGTCTTGTACTATATTTTTTCTAAAAACTGAAAGATATCATAGAGCCACTCAGACAATTTCAGAGCCTGTGCTAAAGGCCTTCGTCCAGCGACTAAACCTACCAATCAAGAGAGATGAGCAACTGAGTGTTTCCAATTGGGCATATGGTGTAAAATTAAATTAGGAAGGGTCAAGAAAGCAAGTGGACCTCAAAGAATCCAGGTGAATTAAAAGGTTCTGTAGAAATAAGAGAATAAATTTTTTCTTAAAAAGGTATAACTTTTAGCTGGGAGTGGTGGCACACGCCTGTAATCCCAGTACTTGGGAAGCTGAGACAGGAGGATCACAGGTTTGAAGCCAGCCTCAGCAAATTAGTGAGACTCTGTTTCCAAATAAAAAATAAAATAGGACTGAGGGTGTAGTTTGGAGGTAGAATGCCCCTGGGTTGAATACCCAGCACCACACACACACACACACACACACACACACACACACACACAATCATTTTCATAATGTAACACATTCATTTGGCATGTAAGGGGCTTTTAATCCAGACTGTTATGATAAAAGATAAAAGTGCCAAATTGAGTGTGGTGGTGCACGCCTGTAATCCCAGTACTTGAGAGGCTGAGACAGGAGGATTGCAGGTTTGAGGCCAGCCTCAGTGACTTAGCAAGACCCTCAGCAACTTAGTGAGTCCCTGTTTCAAAATAAAAAAGGGAACTGGGCGCAGTGGAGCACGCCTGTAATCCCAGTACCTGGGAGGCTGAGACAGGAGGATCATAGGTTCGAGGACAGCCTCAGCAAGTAGTGAGACTCTTATCAACCTAGTGAGACCCTGTTTCAAAACAAGAATAAGCCGGGCATGGTGGCGCACACTTATAATCCCAATACTTTGGGAGGCGGAGACCAGAGGATCTGGGTTCGCGGCCAGCCTCAGTGCGCGTGCTCCCCCCCCAGTCTCTCTCTCTCTACTTAGTGAGGCCCTCCGCAACTTCGTGAGACCCAGTTTCAAAATAAAGTATAAAAAAATAGGGCTGGGGATGTAGTGTGGAGGTAGAATGCCCCTGGGTTCAATCCCCCGTACCGCAAAAAACAAACAAACAAACAAACAAACAAAAAACGAATAAAAATTAGGGCTAGGGGTGTAGCTCAGAGGTAAAATGCCCCTGGGTTCAATCCCCAGTACTGCAACAAAAATAAATAAATAAATAAATTTATTAATTAATTAAAAAGGGGTTAGGGGTGTAGCTCAGAGACAGAATGCCCCTGGGTTCAATCTCTGGTACCAAAATAAAAAATAAAAAGTGCTATTTTCAATTAACTTACTTATATTAGTTAATGACCGTCAGTGGCAATGGTATGCAACATTTTAACTGGGTGGTACTGGGGATTTTGCCCAGGGGCATTCTACCTCTAAGCTACACCCCCAACCCTATTTTTTTATTTTTTATTTTATTTTATTTTTTGTGGTACCGGGGATTGAACCCAGGGGCGTTCTACCTCCACGCTACACCCTCGGCCCTATTTTTTATACTTTATTTTGAAACCGGGTCTCACAAAGTTGCGGAGGGCCTCACTAAGTAGAGAGAGAGAGAGAGAGAGAGAGAAAACTGAGGTTGGCTGCGAACCCGGATCCTCTGGTCTCAGCCTCCCAAGTACTGGGATTACAAACGTGTGCCACCACACCGGCTTTTATTTTTATTTGAAACAGGGTCTCAGTAGGCTGATGAGAGTCTCACTACTTGCTAAGGCTGTCTTCAAACCTGTGATCCTTCTGTCTAAGCCTCCCAAGTACTAGGATTACAGGTGTGCGCCACCACACCCCGCTTCTTTCTCTTCTTCTTCTTTTTTTTTGCGGTACTGGGGGTTGAACGCAGGGGCATTCCACCTCCGCACTATGCCCCCGGCCCTATTTTTTATACTTTATTTTGAAACCGGGTCTCACAAAGTTGCGGAGGGCCTCACTAAGGGGAGAGAGAGAGAGACAGACAGACAGACAGACAGACAGACAGGGAGAGAGAGAGAGAGACAGGGAGAGAGAGAGAGAGCAAGAGAGCTGAGGCTGGCCGCGAACCCGGATCCTCCGGTCTCCGCCTCTCAAAGTACTGGGATTACAAGCATGCGCCACCACGCCCGGCACTTCTTTTTTTTTTAAGTAACTTTTATTTTAAAGGTTTTTGAAACAAAAAGGAATCTCTCTTTTTTTTTAGTACTGAGGATTGAACCCAGGGGCATTCTACCTCTGAGCAACAGCCCCAGTCTTTTTTATTTTTAATTTGAAAGAGGGTTTTACTAAGCTGCTATGGGTCTCACTAAGTTGTTGAGGCTGTCCTTGAACCTGTGATCCTCCTGTTTCAGTCTCCCCAAGTACTGGAATTACAGGCATGTGCCACTGTGCCTGGCGAAACAATCTTTACGAAAAAGCAACAATCCCGTATCAGCAGGCAGTCACATTCCTCTGAAGTCAGTTCTACTAAGCCTACAGGAATAGATTATTCACAAGAAAAATAACTAAATATAGGCACCGGCTATGTAAGTACAATTACTGCTCTCTAGAAATTCCATTTCAAATTAATTTATCTTCATAACAGTTAGCAGGCGAGTACCACCACTACTGTAATTGTACTACACGCACAGAAGACTGAAATCAGCCAGGCCATCTCAATGCAACTTCTGCATACAAAAAGCTTTCAGGAGCAGAAAACCGACTGCTATTCAGTTTAGTGAAAGGCCTTTACTTCCTTATTTATAGAATAGTAATAAGCTCTTTAGCACTTAGTCATCTGCAAGCTTCCTCCATGAACGATCTTGTTTGTGCTGTTGTATTCACAGGGCCTGGCACACGCTAGTGACTCAATAAACACCACAGTGCATCTACCCATTCTACTTACCGACAAGATCATGCGGTATTTAAAGTTGGCAAATTCACTGTCACACTTCTCACAGCGGTATAATCCATTCTGTTGGTCAATCACTTTCTTATTGCAGTCCTGAGTTGGGCAAGCCTGGTACATACAGTTCTCTTTGCGAAGATACACCACTGTCGCCACAGAGCTAAAATAATCCGCCTTCAGGAGAAAACAATGAAGTGAGACACGGAGCAGCAAGCTGCATTCAGGACTGGACTCAGAGGTAGCTCAAAGCTTGCTCAAAGTGGGTAAGCATTTACATTTATTCTAATTCTCAAACTCCAAAACTGACTGATTACAAGGAATCGTTCATTCTGCAGTTTCCGAAATCACATGTGCTATGTACAAAACCTATGAAGGTAGTAAACTAAGTTGTAAAAGCATATAATTCCTTATCAACGTAAGATTTAATTCTAAATTAGACTCAATTAACTAATTAAAACTGACAATGTTTTTCTCTTTGCTTAAACACTACATGAAAGACAAAGACTTGTTCTTCCTGGTCCTCTGACCCTTCAAAGGCCATTGATCTTGGAAATACAGAATAACACAGATCACAAAAATCTAATTAGCTATGATCAATCATTCCTCCTCCATTAAAACCAAGGACAGTGATTTCTAGGGCCTAGTTGGATTCACCTTTTATTTGTCAGGCCAGGAATCAAGCAAGCTTTTTCTGTAAAAAGCTAGATAGTGGAGCTGGGCGTGGTGGCGCACACTTGTAATCCCAGTACTTGGGAGGTGGAGTCCAGAGGATCCGGGTTTGCAGCCAGCCTCAGCTACTTAGTGAGGCCCTCCGCAACTTTGTGAGACCCGGTTTCAAAATAAAGGATAAAAAGTAGGGCTGGGGGTGTAGCTCGGAGGTACAATGCCCCTGGGTTCAATCCCCAGTACCACACACACACACACACAAAAAAAAAAA
The DNA here is from genome assembly GCA_004027185.1 of Glis glis. Lineage (NCBI taxonomy): Eukaryota > Metazoa > Chordata > Mammalia > Rodentia > Gliridae > Glis > Glis glis. Next base: position 21,500 of record PVJS01010384.1, on the reverse strand, counting down.
AAAAAAAAAAAAAAAAAAAAAAAAAAAAAAAAAAAAAAAAAAGCTAGATAGTAAATATGTTAGGCCTGATGGGCCACTCAGTAACAGTCTCTGTTGCAACTACTCAGCCCGGCTGTTATGGGGTAAGAGCAGATGGAAGCATGTAAAAGTGTTCCAATAAAACTTTATTTACAATGAAAGTGGCAGGTTGGATTTGGCCCATGGTGTGGTTTGCCAACCCCTGGTCTGAGTCATCAAATTCAGTAAAATGAAAAAATACATATGAATAAGATCTATGCCTTCTTTTTTTTTTTTTGGTACTGGGAGTTGAACCCAGAGGCATTCTACCTCTGAGCTACACCATCAGACTGATTTTATTTTTATTTGGAAACAGGGTCTCACTGGGTTGCTGAGAACCTCACTAAATTGCTGAGGCTGTCCTCGAACCTGCGATCCTCCTGTCTCAGCCTCCCAACTACTAGGATTACAGGCGTGCGCCACCACACCAGGCTGATCTACGCCTTCTAAGCAGAGAAATAACTGATAAGTAAATCTAGCAATAACTGATAAGTCATGTTTTGAGGCTTCTTATTGATATTTTTCTTTTAACCCCCATTGAGAGGATCTCAGATGGATAATGTTTTGGTTTGCCTTTAGTATTATCAGGTTCCCTCAGGGTGCACCCTGAATTCAGAGTCAGGTCAGCAACTGCTGGGGCTTCCTGCTATCTCAGGCTGAAAGAGGCAAAACAACATGGATGACCTTGGGCTGGTACCCAGTTTAGATGGCACTAGGGCTGGGGTTTAGCTCAGTGGTAGAGTGCTTGCCTAATCTGTGTGAGGCTGTGGGTTTTATTCCCAGCACTGTAATCAACCAATCAATCAATAAAAAATGTAAAAACTTAGAAAGCTCTAGAAACCAGGCATGGTGGTGCATGCCTGTAATCCCAGTACTTATGAGGCTGAGACAGGAAGATTGCAAGTTCATGGCCAGCCTCAGCAACTTAGCGAGACCCTGTTTCAAAATAAAAAATAAAATAGGGCTGGGGGTGTAGCTCGGATGTAGAATATCCTGGGTTCAATCCCCAGTGCCACAAGCAAAACAAAACAAAACAAAAAACTCTAGAGAAAATAAGTCTTCAAGGACAACGCTTAAAGAGGTTTACTGAGCCAGGTGTGGTGGTGCACGCCTGTAATCCCAGTACTTGGGAGGCTGAGACCAGAGGAGGAGGGTTTGTGGCCAGCCTCAGCTACTTAGCGAGGCCCTCTGCAACTTAGTGAGACCCTGTTTCAAAATAAAGAATAAAAACATAGGGCTCGGGGTGTAGCTTGGAGGTAGAATGCCCCTGGGTTCAATCCCCAGTACCACAAAAAAAAGAGGTTTTCTGTATTTTCAGGTTAGATTTAAACTCGAAGAATGACTTCAAAGTTGGGGTGCAGACAGGTATTATATATGCCCGATTTCTTATTACATGCTGTCTATCTTCATATTAAGTGAGACATTGGGTGACAAGAGAACCAAAGGAATGACTCTTCTAATGACAGGACAACACAGATGTGTCCAATGTTTAATTCTCAAGATGTTATAAAATTATAAGTTACTGTGGATGACAATGATGGATAGGGGTGTAGAGTGAAATGAGACAGTAAGGAATAAAACCTATATTGTATATGATGATAATAAAGGAGTAGGGACTGCTATTTGGGAAAGCATAAAGGGTAAATAAATGATTTAAATATTGAGCTAATGACATACTACAGGTTAGATCAGGATGGGAGGAAAGTCATTAAATACAAACACTGAGAGGGAAGTTACAGCTAAGTCAAATACCAGAGCAATCCTTGTCAGGGTATACCGACAAGCCTTTGAGCACATGGGGACCGCCGAATGCCTGACGCTGAGCCTGACTAATGCTCTGCTCAAAAAATGCCTTCACGATATGCGAGCACTTTGATTCTCAGGAACGATCATAAAAGAAATCGACCTGCAGTCAGTTCATATTATAACACAAAGCTTGGTCATTCCTTCTTCAGGATCCCTCTAAGAGGTCTTCACGTTGTTCTGCCTCAACACAGCAGAGGACCACAACATACTCCCATTTGCAAACACCACTTCACTCCAATGGCGATTCCCAACCATCCTGCCAAGCTCTGGGAAGAGCCCAGGGTAAAAATTGTAACTTTGATCAGAACCAGATTTCAAAACTCATCCCTTTGTACATGCTTTTGTGAAGAAAGTGAGAAACATGAGATACCTTGTCACCTTGGCCCAGGTTCTCCGATTTAACCTCATACAAGGTTTTCCAGTTGGTATTGCTTCCTCCGGTTCCCCCACTCTTTAGATCAGAGATGGAAATACCATCTAAGGCTTGTCCTTCTGAGTCAAACCTGAAAAAACAAACGACAACAGGCACTTTATGTACTTCTCAAACGTGCTACTTGTTTCTACCTATCAGATACAAGCTCTCTGTCCCCTGCTCAACTTTCACACTGGTCATGTGGGCTGAAGTTAGTATCTTCTATTGTACATTAAGTCTACATCATTTGCTTTGATGCCCCCCAGTGGTCAGGACAAACAATGTCAAAGTGCCACAGACCCTTTTCCTACACTGGCCATGCATATCAAGAGTGACAGTCCTGAGGCTTCAGAACAGTAACTGTGAAAGTCAACAAAAAGCAATAATGTGGCGCTCTCATATAGTCTCTTTGGGCTAGTAATGCTCATCTCTGCCAGCAGATGCATTTTTATTCTCACTGAAATGTATTGGTATGGAAGGGGACAGTCACCATATTATAATAGGTGAGCCAAATATGTTTCCATGGTGGAAAACCTGTAAGCCCAATATTGAGTCTGAACAATTATATAACCCCAAATAATCTATCAGAAGGCATTGTCTGCTTTCTTGTAGATTTACTTTCTTAGTGAGATTTACTTAGGCCATCTTGTATTAAATTATTATTAATGAAGAAAAGGAGGCCAGGGAAAAAGTGGTTCTGGAACATACTTGTGGCAGAGAACAGTCAGCCTGAGATTAAAAATATGCCAAACATCACCCGAAAGGTGGATAACTAAACACTAACTACATATGGAACAGGCTCCCTGTGAAGAGATCATCTAACAGAATGGATATTGCCCTGAGCTTCAGACAATTGCCTTCTCATTCTGTCAGGTAAGGCGGCTAAATCCATCACACAAGCACAGCAAGGTCCATAAATTTCTTTCACCACTACCAGCTACACAAGTTTACGGTTTCAAAAACTCCAAGGAGACATTTGCCACCAAAGATAGCTCATCAGGAGTCAACAGAGCAAGGAGAGAGGCAGCCCTTCTTACAATAAAAATTCTACTTTGTTAGAGTCAAGAGCTAAACATTGCTAATCTTTGTCTAGGTGGGATGTGTGTACTGAACTTCTCTTTGACCAGTGCCAGGTTATTTTGTTCTGGGGAAAGCCATGTCTTCTTAGGTTGCCTGGGATCACAGTTATTGACTAGTGAAATATGAACGCCTTAATGTAGGCGTGCAATTAGCCTGGGGTTGTGCTCTGGGCCTGAAAGAAAATCAAGCAACAAGAATGGACTAAAGCTACTAAAGTTACTTCTGGTCATACTATTAATGAGCCCTGACTTATAATGTAACGCCAGCTACCAGAATAGTTAGATACTTATATGTGGACTGTACTCGTGAGGATGGCTTAAGAGCTATGAGCATTCCAGTGGAGGTTTCATGAAACTATTCAAATACTAGCACTACTGGTTCACATTAGACTCAAAAGTGAGGAATATGAAGTATGAGCTAATTCTGGAGTCAATTAAACCCTAAGACACAGCTGGAAACCAACCCAGGTCCCCCGTGACTAGAGCTACACAGACTATTTAAGCTTGAGCTGAAGTGGTTTCTCTGACCACATCAGTTCTCACATACCATGTTTCAGGCTGAAGTGCTCTTTTAAGGTAGAGTCTTAATGCCTTAAAAAGCTCGGTACTGTGAGGAGATTTTTACAGGCTCTCCTCATCCCGTGAGTACTTTGGGAATAACAATATAATGCCAACAAAAACCCCATTGTTCCCACCATGCTTTATCAGAGTCCAGAGAATACACACTAAAAGATGGACCGGTACCAGAGACTCACAGAGTAAGAAAGTACATTCTCCCCCACCCCACAGATGCCCGCAGATCAACCTGGGAGTGAAAGATGCTCTCTGCGTACGCTTCTTCAGCACACAGCGACCACAGCTGCCTTGGCAGGAACAAGGTCAGCATGCAGCATGTACATTCTAACCGCCTCCTTAGACTCTCCAGGTCTGTCATGGGATTATGGGTTTGTCAGTTTAAGGGCTTTAAAGCCATCCTCTCAGAAAGCATAATGCCTCCAAGAAATATAAAACACACTTCCTTCAGTGACGAAGCCTTCTGCTTGGCAGTTCACATACTGATGGTAACCAGTTCACCTCAAAACCTGGGCTCAAATAACCCCTTGGTTTAGCTCCACAAAACTTACCATCCACGGAGCTTATAGGCCTCTGGGATGTCAGGATTCACAATGATAGTGCTTGAAGACAGTACGGAGAGGCTCCGTCCACCAAAATCAGAAACTCTGGCTCCTTTGATCGCCATCACAGGCTGTCTAGAACCATCAAACTTGTCAGCCTGCAAAATGAACACAAACACACACAAGTGTCATTGGCAGGAAGAACAAACAGAATATTTTTATGGAAAACAATCAATAGCAGAGTGAATATAATCAATGCACATGGAATCTATATAGACCTCACACACAAGAATCTATTCAGTGATACAGGAAAACAAATCTATCACTATTTTCCTAGAGTTAGAGGAAAGCTGAAATCACAGTACCTCTCACAGAGGTAAAAGAAAGGATTTCAAATAATTACCAGACAGCTCAACTCTTTGCTACCTATGTGGCCGAAGCCCCACCACGTAGAGGGCAAGACGAGCCCCCACAGAGCTTTCTGCTCAGTGCCAAGTACTTACATCTTCTCCCCACAGAGTAGCAGACACCACTTTCCCAGACATGTCCATCAAATAGATATTTCTCTTAGAAACTTCTCTGTTGTTAGACTTTACTGTGATCTTAGTGGCATCTTCATAGCTCTTGCAGATCCCAATTATGTCTAAAACATAGATACAATGTTTTAACAGGAGAACAAGACTCCCATTATAATATGACCAAAAGCGGAATGACATGCTCTTAAGCCTTGCACCTACCCATACATTGCAAATAAAACTCATCTTCACCATTCTTTTTTCCCCCTCAAACTTAGACTCACCTACGAGCGAGTCTTTAGACTTGTTCTCTAGGTCACCGATTCCTATGAAATCAAACTGAACTGTAGGTAAATGATGTCCATCTTCACAGGGCATTACAGAAGTTTCATTATTGAAAGTCATCTCATAGTCATTTTTAACAGCTGAGAATTGTTTGTTAGCGATCTTCAGGGTGCCTTTCGAGAAATAATACACCTGCAAAAGAAGCCAAGCCACTGGATGTAGGTCAGTCTATCAGACGGGACATAAAAACCCTTTACCATTCTACAACCATCCAACAAAGGAAAGTGCCCTGCTTCTCACTGTACCATCCCGTGTCAGTTCTAAATAACACTACCTTACCTTGTTCACTTCAATAAGGGAGAAAAACTTGTCCACTTGCTCATTGAAAGCAGTAGCTCTGATTTCACCCTGTAGAAGCAAGTGAGAACAGGTTAGATGTGGTATTCAACATCGAGTTTGACCAGTGAAAAAGCAGGCCACAAACATAAAGGGGACCTGGAACCGTGAGAAGGTTGCAGACACACCAGAAACCCACATCTTATAGTCACACACTCAAGCCATTAGCTCTGATAAAACAAGAGAGGTTCAACTAGCTGATCCCGCTATCATGCTTTCTTTCCTTTACTCCCACCCGCCTCGGGCCTTCTACCCGAGCTAAGCCCTATTTTATTTTTTGAAGTAGGGTCTCACTAAGTTGTGGAGGGCTTCATTAAGTTGTTGATGCTGCTCTTGAACCTGTGATCCTCCTGTCTCTGCCTCCCCAAGTACTGGGATTACAAGCGTTCACCACCACACCCGGCTCTGTAATCTGGTACTTGAGAGGCTGAGACAGGAGGATTGCAGGTTCGAAGCCAGCCTCAGCAACTTAGTGAGTCTGTCAGCAAATTAGAGTCTGTTTCCAAATAAAAAATAAAACAGAAGAGTTGAGCGTGGTGGCGCACACTTGTAATCCCAGTACTTGGGAGGCTGAGACAGGAGGATCCAGGTTCGCTGCCAGCCTCAGCTACTTAGTGAGGCCCTCCGCAACTTAGTGAGACCCTGTTTCAAAATAAAGGATAAAAAATAGGGCTGAAGGTGTAGCTCGGAGGTAGAATGCCCCTGGGTTCATTCCCCAGTACCTCAAAACAAAACAAAACAAAACAGGGCTGGGAGGTCTAGCTTGGAGGTAGAATGCCCCTGGGTTCAATACTCAACACAACAAACACACAAACTCAAGTTAGAAACTTAATGACAAATTTAATATTCCTTTTTTTTTTGGCAGTACTGGGGAATTGAACCCAGGGGCATTCTACCTCCAAGCTATACCCTCATCCCTATTTTATTTTTATTTTTGAAACAGGGTCTTGCTAGGTTGATGAGAGTATCACTACTTGCTGAGGCTGTCCTCAAACCTGTGATCTTCCTATCTCAGCCTTACAAGTACTGGGATTACAGAGTGCACCAGCACGCCTGGCTATGACAAGTTTAATATTCTGACAATAAAAACAAAAAAATTTTGGATATTGAGTGACACAAATGAAGCCCATGGGGGAAGTGTGCCAAACCTGGATGATTCAGCAGCGTCCCTCATGCTTATAACCTATGTGACGAATGACTTTGCATTCAGGAGTCACTAACCAAAACCGCCATCACAAGTCATGTTTCCAACCTGCTTGTGATTTGGCCATCACTTTTACTTTCCTGTCAGTCAAAAATGTTACAGCTGTCTAGGGCGCAGTGGTATATACTTGTAATCCCAGTTACTTGGGAGGCTAAAGCAGGAGGATGGTAAGTAAATTCGAGGCTAACATGGGCAACTTAGCAAGACTATGTCTCAAATAAAAGGGCCAGGGATGTATCTCAGTGCTAAAGCACCCCTGAGTTCAATCGCCAATAACATCAACCAGAAAAAAAAAAGAAAAGAAAAAAAGTTACAGATGTCTTAAAAAATTTAAAGAAGGCCAGGCGTGGTGGCACACGCTTGTAATCCCAGTACATGGAAGGCTGAGACAGGAGGATCGCAGGTTCAAAGCCAGCCTCAGCAATTTAGCATGGCTCTCAGCAACCTAGTGAGACCCTGTTTCCAAATAAGAAATAAAATCAGGCTGGGGGTGTAGCTTGGAGGTAGAATGCCTCTGGATTCAATCCCCAGTACCCTCCCCCCAAAAAACTTAAATGCCTGAAATATTAGCTAACTGCAGACTAGAAAATTGGCAGGAAATTAGGTTTTGATAGTGATTATATACCATCTTCCATAAAAAAGAAAAGACTATTCCTTCTTGGTGGTTCAAGCAAACAGGAAACAGGAAGCAGTTTGAAAAGAATGCTTAGAGTACCTTTTAGGAATTATAAACAAAACTAATAGACAAATACACAGCTATCAGGACTCAAGATTCCACATCTTGGAAATTTTTGTTTTACCACCAGGGTTTTGTTTTGTTTAATAAAAGCATACAGAGAAACTGCACCATCAGAACCTATTTCACACAAACCATTTGCTGTGCAAGATGGCCACCGCATGCCTTCTGCTGGGGCCCAAAGCTCCACTTAGTTCACCAGCAGCTATCACATCCCAGGGCTTCAACTTAGCCTCCCGCAAATCAGACAGAGCATCTCAGGCTTCCTGCCCATGAGGCTACTTACACATTTAGAAAATAATATCTGCTGGGCGTGGTGGTGCACGCTTGTAATCCCAGTACTTGGGAGGCTGAGACAGGAGAATGGCAGGTTCGCAGCCAGCCTTGTAAGACCCTCCTCAACTTAGTAAAACTCTGTTTCAAAATAAAGAATAAAATAGGACTGGGGGTGTAGCTCAGAGGTAGAATGCCCCTGGGTTCAATTCCTAGCACACACACACAAATAACTTCTACCGATGCTTTCTTGTAAGATCGAGGATTTTATTTATGACCTTTAACCCTCTATCCCAGATAGCATCAGCGGGCTAAAACAGAAGGAAAACCAACATGACAACTGTGTTTCTGGCTTATTATTATTTCCACCTCACAGGCCAGTGGAGCTGAGCCGTGTTTCCAGAGTCCACTGGGTGCATACTCACACTTTCATCAACTAGTTCTATAGAGAAAAGCTTCCCTTCCCCTCGAGAATTGCTCCACGTACGGATCTGGCTTTTGTTGGTAACTCGAGCACAAATAGTCCACCTAAAAACCAAACAGGTCACATTAATGTTTGGCATCTTACTTGGAATAAAGATCAAGAAATCATCTTTTAGCCGGGCGTGGTGGCACACATATGTAATCCCAGTACTTGGGAGGCTGAGACAGGAGGATCACAGCTTCGCAGCCAGCCCCAGCTAGTTAGTGAGGCCCTCCGCAACTTAGTGAGACCCTGTTTCAAAATAAAGACTAAAAAATAGGGCTGGGGGTGTAGCTCAGAGGTAGAATGCCCCTGGGTTCAATCTCCAGTACTGTAAAAAAAAAGAGAAAGAAATCATCTTTCAATATTTTTTGGGGGGGCAGTACCCAGGATTGAACCCAGGGGCATTCTACCTCTGGGCTACACTCCCAGCCCTATTTTTATTTATTTATTTTTATGTTATTTTATTTTATTTTTGTGGTACTGGGGATTGAACCCAGGGGCATTCTACCTCCGAGCTACACCCTCAGCCCTATTTTTTAGTCTTTATTTTGAAACAGGGTCTCACTAAATTGCAGAGGGCCTCACTACATAGCTGAGGCTGGCTGCAAAGCTGCGATCCTCCTGTTTCAGCCTCCCAAGTACTGGGATTACAAGTGTGCACCACCACGCCCAGCTATGATCTTTCTTATCTTATGCATTTTCCTTTGTTGACATTAGCTGCATTTTAATCCAGCTAATTAAAACCTCAAGATAACATTCAGGTTTGACAGTTAAGCAAACAGTAAAACATAGAAGGTGATTTAATACTAACTCATCCTACTATCAAATAAGTAAATTTACAGACTCTTTCCCTTCTCTAAAACCATCACCAAGGAAACAATATCCCCTTAATGAAAGGTTCTAAGCTAAAAAATGCAATAGTACCAGCAATTACATTCTGCCACTATTTTTAGTTATGGGAACTGATATAACTGGTATCAAACTCCTGTCTCATTTCTAATACATGCTGAGTATAAATATAACGCTACAGAACAGTGTTTGTGGACCACCAAAAGAGAACACACTGAAGCAGTATGACATTAGAAAGGGGCCACTCTTGAAGGTGGCCCAAGAGATGAGACTCAGGCCTGATGCCCATCCTGAATGTAGGTCTTGGGCACACTAGTTACCTTACAATTTCACAGGGGAAATTATCTTCCCCGTATTACCAAATATTGAAGAAGAAATAAAAACATATCTCAAAGAATTCTGAAAAAAAAAAAACAAATTTTCAATGCTCAAATTAATTATTATTATTTTTTTTGCAGTACAGGGGATTGAACCCAGGGGCGTTCTACCTCCAAGCTACACCCCCTGCCCTATTTTTTATTCTTTATTTTGAAACAGGGTCTCACTAAGTTGCAGAGGACCTCACTAAGTAGCTGAGGCTGGCCACAAACCTGGATCCTCCAGTCTCAGCCTCCCAAGCACTGGGATTACAAGCATGCACCACCACACCTGGCTTTCAAATTAATTTTTAATGAAAAGTCATATAATAGAAATATATGTTTAGAGTATATTAATGTGGTTAATACAAATAGTACAGATTATCTTAGCCAAACTAAATCATAGTAACAATTTTTAGACCAAAAGTTACCTATCTATGAGATGAAATGCCTTCTGAATTAGCACAAATATTTTTATTTATAAGCCTATCAACTTTTCATTTTAACAGCAATTTTTTTTGGTAGTACTGGGAATGGAACCAGGAGCATTCGACCACTGAGCTACACCCCCAGCCCTATTTCATTTCTCACTTTGAAACAGGGTCTCACCAAGTTGCTGAGGCTGGCCTTGAACCTGCAATCCTCCTGTCTCAGCCTCTCAAGTACTAGGATTACAGGAGTACCTGGTTTAAGCAGTAAAAAAAATTTTTTTGGTGTGTGATGCTGGTGATTGAACTCAGGGGCATTCTACCTCTGAGCTATACCTCCAGACTCATTTTTATGTTTTACTTGGAAACAGGGTCTCACTAAGTTGCTGAGGCTGGCCTCGAACCTGCGTTCCTCCTGTCTCAGCTTCCCAAGTACTGGGATTACAAGCGTGTGCCACCACGCCCGGTTAGCAGTAAATATTTTTAATTTCAAATTCTTCAAAACTGAATGAAATCCCTCAGGCTATAGGCAGATTGCTACTTTTACCATTACAGGTTGCCACAATTCATACTGTCTTCCCTCTCAGAAGAAAAAAAAAAAAAAGAAACCCATTCTATGTGGTGATGACTCTGAAGTTCATGCATAAGTCACACGAGAGCCCACAATAACTTCTTATACCATTTTAGAAATACATTCTGCACCTGTCCTATGCAACAACTCACTTGGACTGGTATGGGGTGAGGCTGGCGATGGGTACCACTTTGGACTGCGTCCCCCCAGAAGGATGTGAAAGGCTGGTCCCTCCAGATTTTCCAAATGTCTTGGAGGCACCAAAAGCCTTCGATACAGTGGAACCTTTAAAAACAAACAAAACAATCATTCTACTTAACTTTTATAATAATTCTCATTTCTGACGTGTCACCGGTGAAATCACACAAAACGAAGGCCAAGTTTTTCCTTTTTAGTATCCAAGATATATGCAATCAGACACAGACTGAAGCAAGAGGCCAGGAAAGCAATCCAGAAGGAAGGATGGCCACATGGGAGTTCATGATTACACCTGCTGACTCAAGTCCTGAGGTCAAGATAACAATGGTAATGAATGTACACACTGCTCTTTCTGAGGTCCTCTCTCCGAAACTTTTCTATTGCATCAACGGGCAAGAAAATGGGTTGCAGAAGGAAAATCAACCTTCTTGACTGGGAAAACTGATGGCAAGTTAGTAGTCTCATAAGAAGAAAAAAAGCAAGGGCTAGGGATGTAGCTCAGTGGTAGGGCATTTACCTGCTTAGCATGTGTGAGGCTGTGGGTTTGATCTGCAACGTGCGCGCGCGCGCGCACACACACACACACACACACACAGGAAAAGAAGGAACAGCTAAAATGTAAAGGAACTACAGGATGGACATTGGCGGTAAAGAGCACCATCACCAATATATCACCTCAAAATACTATCACAGGACAGAAGAGTCTAGAACAATGCCTATAGGATGGCGTTTAATTGGGAACAAAGGTCAAGAAACAGATGAGTGGCACCATGACCACCGCCCCACCTCCTTCCTTCAGGCTTATGCTGCTGCCCCTTGATGCTAGCAGGTGAGTTCCTTTATATGCATGCTACATCTGTAGAGCTTCAACTTCCAATTCAGAAAACCTAATTTAGTTCAATGATCTCCTATGTTCTATATCAAAACATTTCTTCAGAATAGAATTTGGCTAAAAATACAAACCCACTCTTTATTTACTGAGTTTCCACAGCACGTACCACACTATTCTTGGTACTTGTAGCACTTAGTAAGAAATACTCACATGAGTGTCCCAGATCCTAGAATTTTCCATTTTAACTGGGGAATCAGAAGAGACGAACACACACAACAGTGATAATGACCTCAAGATGATGGCAAGGAAACATATATATCTTGAAGAACGTGTGTGTGTGTGTGTGTGTGTGTGTGTGTGTGTGTGTCTGTAATATAAAATACACAATTTTCTTCAACACACGCATTCACTCATCCAACTTTTTTTTATGCCACCCAACTTTTTACCTATGCCAGGTAGCCACCCCTCAGTATAGATCTAGTCCATTTTCTTTCACCATCCAGTGTAGGGAACATTAACTGATCTTTAAAAATAAATTTTTGGAGCCTGGCATGGTGGTGCATGCCTGTAATACCAGTACTTGGGAGGTTGAAACAGGAGGATCGCAGGTTCAAGGACAGCCTCAGCAACTTAGCAAGACCTGTTTCAAAGTAAATAAAAAACTGCTGCCGGGCGTGGTGGCGCACGCTTGTAATCCTAGTACTTTGGGAGGCAGAGACCGGAGGATCCGGGTTCGTGGCCAGCCTCAGCTCTCTCTCTCTCTCCACTTAGTGAGGCCCTCCGCAACTTCATGAGACCCGGTTTCAAAATAAAGGATAAAAAATAGGGCCGGGGGTGTAGTGCAGAGGTAGAACGCCCCTGGGTTCAATCCCCGGTACCACAAAAAAAAAAAAAAAAAAATGCTGGGTGTGTAGCTCAGAGGTAGAATGCCCTTGGGTTCAATCCCCAGTACCAATAAATAAATAAATAAATAAAAAATAAAAGGGGTCAGGAGTATAGCGCAGAGGTAGAATGCCTCTGGGTTCAACCCCCAGTACTGCAAAATGAATAAATAATAAATTTTAATAAGGCAACAACAGATAAATGGAAAGATAAATCTGTGAAGGGAGAAGGATTAAATCATATATTACTTGTATTTCAGCCTGAGGGAAGGGGCTTTAAGATTACTTAGTATTTTAGATAATCTTTCCATTACCCCCTTCAACAGTACATCATTTGAGAGCTGTGTATAAGTAGATCCACTCATAAAGGGAAATGGAGAGATAGAATCACAGATATTGCAAGGTAGATAAAAACAGCAAAGACCAATGGGGAAAAGTCATGTGTCCTTCATGTTTCACAGAAACATTACTGCTTTTCTTAGAACCATGCCTGCATTGAAAAATAGAAACTAATAGTTGAATGGAGGAGACATAGGTGATGTTGTAAGAGAAAAACAGACCTCTAAAAATAAATCCAACCATATTCTACACACCATAATTTTCCATGTTGACTTCCCAGATCAAGAGGTACCTAAAACAAAGGCCAGAGAATAAACAAAATGACTTTATCAGGGCCTTTCAGGATCCACTGCAGAGAGTTGAAAGAAGAAATTACTTCTCATCCATGAGACTGAGAAGCAGAACCTATGACCAATATAAATGATTCTGTCTTTAAGCAAACGACAAATACGCAAGAGAGCCTGAAGTGAGAAACTTGGAGAGAGAAGTCAAATTTAGTAAGTGGATCCTGGATAATTAAAAGGCGAGAATTTAAAAGGTATGCAAATTCACAGAAAGGCAGAGGGTGCAAAACAAAGATGTGAGAAACTACTAGATAAACTATTAACTGAGAAGAGTATACTGTTCTGATAAGAAAAGGCATATTTAGTCAGGCATGGTGGCACACGCTAGTAATCCCAGTACTTGGGAGGCTGAGACAGAAGGATTGCAGGTTCACAGCCCGCTGTAGCAACTTAGTGAGGCTCTCCACAACTTAGTCAGACCCTGTTTCAAAATAAAAAATAAAATAGGGTTGGGGTACAGCTCAGAGACAGAATGCCCCTGGGTTTAATCCCTAGTACCACCACCAAAAAAAAAGAAGAAGAAAAGCTGATTAAAAGCTGGGCACTATAGCGCATGCCTGTAATTCTGGTACATGGGAGGTTGACACAGGAAGATTACAGGTTCAAGGCTAGACTCAGCAACTTAGTGAGACCCTGTTTCAAAATAAAAAATAAGTCGGCATGTTGATGCACACTTGTAATTCCAGTACTTGGAAGGCTGAGACAGGAGGAGCTCAGGGTCAAAGCCAGCCTAGGCAACTTAGCAAGGCTTTCAGCAACCTAGTGAGATCCTGTTTCCAAATAAGAAATAAAACAGAGCTGGGGGTGTAGCTTGGAGGTAGAATGCCTCTGGGTTCACCCCCGAGTACTAAATAAATAAATTAATAAATAAATAAGCAAGCAAATAAAATAAAAAGGGCTAGAGGTATAGTGCAGGGGTAGAATGCCCCTGGGTTCAACCCCTAGTACCCCCCCCCAAAAGGCATTATTCTTTATTTTATTTTTGCGGTACTGGGGATTGAACCCAGGGGCATTCTACCTCCGAGTTACACCCCCAGCAGTATTTTTTTATTCTTTATTTCTGAAACAGGGCCTCACTAAGTTGCTGAGGCTGGCCACGAACCTGTGATCACCCTGTCTCAGCCTCCCAAGTACTGGGATTACAAGCGTGCGCCACCTCGCCTGGCTGGCATTATTTTTTACAACTATTATGAATGGCACTTGAGAAATGCCCCTTTAATTCGATTAAATTTCAAGGCATTATTCAAAAGCCTGACAAACATAACCAACACATGTCCATGCATGGCAGTCTTACCCATTCCTGAGCTCCCATTCTGTTGCTGGGGCTTACTGGTTGGTGTACTGGCTGCTGAGACTGGAGAAGGAACTACTTGCTGTTGCTGCTGCCCATGTCCTGAAGACCAAAAGGGAAAGGCCATTTTAGTGCAATAATTTGAGTTAAGAGATTTAAGTAGAAGAAATACTCTGGGAAAGTGTAAATTTTATATTTCTCATAGGTCAGAATTCATGCTGAGGCCTTCAACTGCATGCAGAGAATGTGCTAATGTGCTGGGGGTTCACTTTTTGTTTTCATTATAGAAAAGATTGGCTCCATTTACCTTTCACCTGCTCGTAATTGATAGCTTTCAGTTTTAATGAGGTTCTCCCCTAAAACCTTGCCCATTTCTCCTGGAAGAACCTGCAGTAAAGTCACTGGGCTGAATCTGTGACACTACCACTATTTCCATAGCAACAAATCGATGTCATCAACAGAACTGTGTTCATGACAGGATCTATCAGAAGAAAAGGCTGGGTGGTAGGAAAACCTAAAAGCAGTTCAATTGTCTCTGAAGTGCTCCTGCTTCAAAGGAAAAGGAGACATTCAGAAAGGATTCTCCCCTTTCCCTCCCAAACAAAGGCAACCTTATTTTGCAACTGACGGTGGAAAATAGGAGTTGAAAGAGTCTTAGGCACCGTGAAGTGCTCGTGAGCTGTCACAGCAGGGAGAGATGAGAATGGAGTTCCGAAGCGGTTGTGTCAAGGAAACAGGAAGACTAAAAGGAGAGGAGTATTTATTTGCCCTTCACCCTTTATACAAATGTTTATGAAGTTGAAAGATGTTAAAATTGTAAAACACAACCCATATTTTAAGATATCAGATTTATGGAATTTGATTTTGCCTCTGTGATGGGCTCTGAAGGCAGGAGTCAACCTTATCTGGTCTGCGCACCATTGAGTTCTTGCAGCACACAAAGACAGCTCAGGAAAACATCCTAGAGTGTCCTAAAACGTACACAACTAGGAAAGCTCCCTATCGGCCACCCTGTCTGCCTTCTCCAACTGCTGAGTTCAAGTTCCTGCCGGGCTTCCCAATGTCCTAACTCAAACAGACATGCTACATGCCAACTTCATCGACTTCTGGCAATATTACTCTTAAGTGGCACAGTTAAATGAGACATCACTGTGCCATTAGAGTAAAATAAATTTAGCATAAAATTAAAAAGGTTAAATAGAATTGTTTATTCTTCACCTCTTCCTATGGAGAGAAAAATTGAGAGATTTTATTTACACAGAAAAAGGGCCTAGATTATTGACGCTGAAATTTTTGTGTTTACTTTTTGGCTTTTCCATTATCTCTGAATTTTAAAAGTGTCATACAAAATTGCATGGAAGAACTGTCTCCTCTGACAATGTGTCTTGTGAAGGAACAGTTTTAAATTCTTAAATGAGCCTTTGTAAAAATCAGGAGGAAAAAGAAGTGCTCAGTAAATAGTACTGAAGCTAAGTGGTTGGAAAAAATCAAAACTGCATTTTTACCTGCTTCATAAAATATACTAAAAAAATAATCAAAATTTAAACACTCAAATATGGAATCATAAAAACACAAACGCCTGCTATCCTCCACCCCAGTTCCTCCCTCTCAAAAATATCTAAACTAGCCGGGCGTGGTAGCGCATGCTTGTAATCCCAGTACTTGGGAGGCTGAGACAAGGAGGATCCCAGGTTGAGGACAGCCTCAGAAAGTAGTGAGACTCTCATCAACCTAGTGAGACCCTGTTTCAAAATAAAAATAAAAATAGGGATGGGGGTGTAGCTCTGAGGTAGAAGGCCCCTGGGTTCAATCCCCAGTACCACAAAAAAAAAAAACTAAACTAGAAAGTTCCTTTCTAAGGGTTATGCTACCTGCTGCTTCACATATGTCTGAAAAGGACGTGGTCACTGGTTACTGCTAATCACATACATTCAATTTCTATAAAGATAACTGACCCTTAGGAGGAACCTGAAGTAGTCAAATTCACAAAGACAAAGTAGAAAAATGGTTACTAGAGATGGGTAAGAGTGGAAACTGGGAGTTAGTATTGAATGGGTATGGGTTTTTTTTTTTTTTTTACAGTACTGGGGATTGAACCCAGGGACATTCTACCTCCAAGCTACACCGCCAGCCCTATTTTTTCTTCTTTATTTTTGAAACAGGGTCTCACTAAGTTGCGGAGGGCCTCACTAAGTAGCTGAGGCTGGCCGTAAAGCTGCGATCCTCCTGTCTCAGCCTCCCAAGTACTGGGATCACAAGCGTGCACCACCACGCCCGGCTGGGTATGGAGTTTTAATTGGGAAGATGAAAAAGTTCTGGAGATGGAGAATGGTGAAGTGCACTGCAGCCCTAGTTATTTGGGAAGCTGAGGCAGGGGAATGGTTTGAGACCAGCTTGGGCAACATAGTGAGACCACGTCTCAAAAAAAAAAAAAAAAGCTAAACATAAATTACTTATTTTACCTATTGCAAGATACACACTTTTTACGTGTGTGTTACTTAAAGTGAGTTAAAATTAATGTTATATTTTAGTAGTATATAATACAATGCCACAGTCCTGTAATCCTTGGTTTTTTTTTTTTTTTTTTTTGGTGTGTGTGTGTGGTACTGGGGATCGAACCCAGGACTTTGCACATCCTAGGTAAGTGCTCTACCACCAAGCTATAGCCTAACTCCCCCCCGTTTTGGTAGTGGGGATTGAACCCAGGGGCATTCTACCTCTGACCTGCACCCCTAGCCCTTTTTATTTTTGTTTGAAACAGGATCTCACTAAATTGCTGAAGCTGGCACTACAGGCATGCATCACTGTACCTGTCTACCCCACCCCACCCCTTTTTTTATGGTACTGGGGATGGAACCCAGGGGCATTCTACCTCTAAGCTATACCCACAGTCCTATTTTATTCTTTTTATTTTGAAACAGGATCTCATTAAGTTATGGACAGCCTCACTAAGTTGCTGGGGCTGTCCTCGAACCTGCGATCCTCCTGTCTCAGCCTCCCAAGAACTGGGATTACAAGTTTGCCCCACTACGGCTGGCTTCCCCCACCCCCCCTTTTAAAAAATTTTATTTATAATTGTTATTTTTTTTGGTGGCACTGGGGATTGAACCGGGGGTGGGGGTTCTACCTCTGAGCTTCACTCCCAGCCCCTTTTATTTTTTGTTTTGAAACAGGGTCTCACTAAGTTGCAGAGTGCCTTGCTAAATTGCTGAAGTTGGCTGCAAACCTTCAGGCTTCCTGTCTAGTCTCCCAAGTACTGGGATTACAGGGGTGGTGTTACCATGCCTGGCTCCACCCACCCCTTTAAAAAATTTATTTTGGGCCGGGCATGGTGGCGCACGCTTGTAATCCCAGTACTTTGGGAGGCGGAGACCAGAGGATCCGGGTTCGCGGCCAGCCTCAGCTCTCTCTCTCTCTCCCTCTCTACTTAGTGAGGCCCTCCGCAACTTCGTGAGACCCGGTTTCAAAATAAAGTATAAAAAAATAGGGCCGGGGGTGTAGCGCGGAGGTAGAACACCCCTGGGTTCAATCCCGGGTACTGCAAAAAAAAAAAAATTATTTTGGGCCAGGCGTGGTGGCACACGCTTGTAATCCCAGTACTTGGGAGGCTGAGACCGGAGGATCGGGGTTTGCGGCCAGCCTCAGCTACTTAACTTAGTGAGGCCCTCTGCAACTCAGTGAGACCCTGTTTCAAAATAAAAGAATAAAAAATTGGGCTGGGGGTATAGTTCAGAGGTAGTATGCCCCTGGGTTCAATCCCCAGTACCACCACCAAAAAAAAAAAAAAAAAAAAATATATATATATATACATATATATTTTGAGATATGGTCTTGCTAAGTTGCCCAGGCTAGCCTTGAATTTGTAATTCTCCTGCCTCAGCCTCATGAGTAGCTGGGATTAGAGGCATGTACCACCATTCCCAGCATAATCCTTGGACTCTTAGACCTGATGAAATATAGTACATGTAGCAAGTTTCCAATGAATAATAGCTACCATTTCCTTAGTGTTTACTATGTACCAGGTATAAGGTCAAGTGCGTTATTCCAGTAACTGTCAGCACTATGATGTAGATATATTATTATACCCTTTAAACAGATGAGAAAACTAGGTTAGAGTAACTTGTAACTTGTCCACAGTCACACAGCTGGAAAGAGGAACCCTCATCTTGAGACCAGGTTTGTCTGACGAGGTCCATGCACTTCACCACATCCAGTTAATTTTTAATTGTAAACAACCAATCCTGGCAGCAATAACTCTAATTATATAGACTATAACTAACAACCATATCTGGTATTAGAAAGAGCTACCAATCCATTTAATAGAGCAATCCTTAACTCCTGCTTTGGACGACACTTGCCAATCTGGAACGAGAGACGGCCCTGAACCAAATGGATAGCAAGACTCCTGCTGCATTCTAAACAGCAACAACTGCCCTTCAATTAATGCACTGTGACACAGCAGCTGCCCACAAGACCTGATATAAATCAGTCTAGAGCTAAGGAGAAGCCTTTCTAAAAATCAAAATTATACTGCAAAGCAATAATGCAGACTCAGTTTCTGATAATCTATTTTGTGCCACCTGCAAATCAAACCATTCCAATAAGATGAATCAGCATCATAATGCTTGGACTCTTTTGCTCTATGCTGGCTTCATATCATTGGCTCTGACACAGGAGGGAAACGGGCTATTTATTTATTTATTTATTTTTTGTGGTACCAGGGATTGAACCCAGGGGCATTCTACCTCTGCGCTACGCCCCCGGCCCTATTTTTTATACTTTATTTTGAAACTGGGTTTCACGAAGTTGCGGAGGGCCTCACTAAGGAGAGAGAGAGAGAGAGAGAGAGAGAGACAGAGACAGAGACACAGAGACACAGAGAGACAGAGAGACAGAGAGACAGAGAGACAGAGAGCTGAGGCTGGCCGCAAACCCGGATCCTCCGGTCTCCGCCTCCCAAAGTACTGGGATTACAAGCGTGCGCCACCACGCCCGGCAGAAACGAGCTATTTAAAAGCCAACTTTAACTCAAGTTATTCGCACTCACACCTATCATTTTTATTATCTATTATAATGGTGAGTAACGGGCAGCGCAAGATTAGCTTGCAGACAATGGAATACATAGAGAAACAACTAGGCATTCTACCTCCAAGCTACACCCCCAACCCTTTTATTCATTCATTCATTCATTCATTCATTCATTCACTTACTTACTTACTTATTTATTGTAGTACTGAGTATTGAACCCAGGGGCATTCTACCTCTGAACTATACCCCCAGCCCTATTTTAGTTTTTTATTTTTTTGAAACAGGGTCTAAATTGTGGAGGGCCTAAGTTGCTGAGGCTGTCCTCAAACCTCCGATTCTCCTGTTTCAGCCTACCAAGTACTGGGATTACAAGCATGTGCCATCATATCCGGCTTATTTTTGTTTTGAAATAGGGCCTCACTAGATTGCTGAGGCTGGTCTCAAACCTGCTGATCCTCTTGCCTCATTCTCCTAAATGCTGGGATTACAGGTGTGTGCCACTGTGCCCAGCAAGTACCTTCTTAACATCAACTACAAAGAACATAGAAGAGACAATAAAATAATAATTACAATTTCCTGTTGACAGAAAATGGCCAAAATCAGGCTGAAAAGAATTCCAACTAAGCCGGGCATGGTGGCACACGCTTGTAATCCCAGTACTTGGGAGGTTGGGACCAGAGGATCCAGGTTCGCGGCCAGCCTCAGCTACTTAGTGAGGCCCTCGCAACTTAGTGAGACCCTGTTTCAAAATAAAGAATAAAAAATAGGGCTGGGGTGTAGCCCAGAGGTAGAATGTCCCTGGGTTCAATCCCTGGTATTGCCAAAAACAAAAACAAAAAACAAAAAAAGAATTCCAACTAATATCAGTAGTGAGTAATAATGACTAAATATTGCGTAATATACTTAAATCTCAGTAAAATATTATTAGCAATAATATAGGCACATAGAATTTATATACACACTGAAAAAATTTGGTTGTAAGTATAAGAGATATAAAACCACCCAATTTGGTATTATATGAAGCATGAATTGTGTTTAAAGTTTTATTTCTCACACTTTGAAAATTCTATATGCCTCATTATTTCTTTTTGCCAGGCATGGTGGGGTACACCTTTTTTTTTTCTTTTTGTGGTACTGGGGATTGAGCCCAGGGGCATTCTACCTCTGAGCTACACCCCCAGCCCTATTTTTATTCTTTATTTTGAAACAGAGTCTCACTAAGTTCCGGAGGGCCTCACTAAGTAGCTGAGGCTGGCCGCAAATCCGGATCCTCCGGTCTCAGCCTCCCAAGTACTGGGATTACAAGCATGTGCCACCATGCCCAGCCCCCTACTTTTTAAAGAACTCTTAGAAGCCTCCTGATTAGGTTCTCCCACTGTTTTTCTTTTATTTGTCCTGTCTGGTTTCTGCTTTTTTTCAGGCTGAATTTTTTTCTGATTATTATGTCCTTTGTTTACTTTATTATTATAACACAGTTTTGTTATTCTAGTGGTACTTTAGGGTATATAGTATGCATCTTAGCTTACTATGGTCTATTCTTAAGTGATACTCTACCATTTCATATGTAGGATAAGAATCTACATGTTGGGCGAGGTAGCTCACGGCTATAATCCCAGTACTTGGGAGGCTGAGACAGGAGGATTGCAGTTTTGCTGCGAGCCTCAGCTACTTAGGCCCTCTGCAACTTAGTGAGACCCTGTTTCAAAAATAAGGAATAAAAAATAGGGCTGGGGGTGTAGCTCAGAGGTAGAATGCCCCTGGGTTCAATCCCAGTACCACAAGAAATTAAAAAAATTTTTTTAATTAAAAAAAAAAAAAGCAGCCGGGCGTGGTGGCGCAAGCTTGTAATCCCAGTACTTTGGTAGGCGGAGACCGGAGGATCCGGGTTCGCGGCCAGCCTCAGCTCTCTCGCTTTCTCTCTCCCTGTCTCTCTCTCTCTCTCTCTTTCCTTAGTGAGGCCCTCTGCAACTTCGTGAGACCCGGTTTCAAAATAAAGTATAAAAAATAGGACCGGGGACGTAGCGCGGAGGTAGAACGCC
>PVJS01010383.1:0-48142 GCA_004027185.1 Glis glis | reverse complement strand
GAGAGAGAGAGAGAGAGAGAGAGAGAGAGAGAGAGAGAGAAATCGCGCGCGCCCGCGCGCACATGCGTGCTGAGGCTGGCCGAGAACCCGGATCCTCTGGTCTCCGCCTCCCAAAGTACTGGGATTACAAGCGTGCGCCACCACGCCCGGCTTATTTTTTATTTGGAAACAGGGTCTCACTAAGTTGCTGAGAGCCTCACTAAGTTACTGAGGCTGGCTTTGAACCTGCAATCCTCCTGTCTCAGCCTCCCAAGTAGCAGGATTACAGGTATGCACCATGACATCTGGCTAAAACATGAGAATTATTGAGATGACTTAAAACATTTTTTTGGAGTCACTATGAAAGAAAATGCATATGATAAAGTGTTGGGAATATTATGCTTGACCAGAACCAAGCCTTGTTTGGGGTTCTGGTTATTTTAAACAGCTTCCTTGACATGATCAAAAGCCTCAGAATTTTGGAAAAGAAAAGCACCTCGAAGTAGCCCCCCTTTCACTTCGCATGGTCTAACCCTCTTGTCTTGGAGAAGTGGGCACCAGGCTCTCGGAGGCTGAGGGCCTGGAGCCAGCTGCGGCGGCCTCTGTTTTCTGATGGCTGAGTGAGGGGTGGTTTCAGCAGAGATTCTCTGCCGAGAATAGTCAACTCTGGTCAGCCAGCTCCCACTTGGGCACTTGTGGAGATGGAAACAGTACTGACTGAATTGTTACCTCTGCCATTTGCAGCAGTGGGCTTGGAATTCATATCAATCTTTCCTCCATCAAAGAGAAATCTGCTTCCTCTGTAAAGGGGCAAAGGCGTGGTGTATTTTCTAAGATTTGTCTTCAGCCCTTCAGCATTCATATGCTGTCCTTCCTCCCTCCCTCCCTCCCTCCCTCCCTCTGTCCCTTCTTTCTATTCCTTTCGTACTGGGATTGAACTCAGGAGCATTCTACCTCTCAGCTACACCCCCAGTCCTTTTTATTTTTTATTTTGAAACAGGGTCTTGCTAAGTTGCTGAGGGTCTCATTAAGTTGCTGAGGCTGGCCTCAAACCTGTGATCCCCTTGTCTCAGCCTCCCAAGTATTGGCATTACAGGCATGCGCCACCACACTGTCTTTGTGTTCTATTCTCACCTCCATTTTACTCGGCCTCAGAGTGGATATGACATGGCTAGAATAAGAAGCAACATTGGTTCCATGCGCTTGTGATGGCTGTGGCTACTCACAAAGCAAAATACAACAAAGGTCAGAGCAAAATGCTAGATTAGTCTCCCAACTTTATCATAAAACAACGGCTATCCCAGGTGAAACTTTTTATCAGTTTTGTGTTCTGCTGACAACCAACCCAAAATACACTGCCAGTGGATTAAAAAAAATCACATATCTAGTGGTAGCCAAGGGTCTCATGATTCCAAAATGATAAACAAAATAATTAACATGTGTATTAGGTATTTGCTGTGTTTTAACCGTGTGTCCTTGGGCAAGTTACTTAGTCCCACTCCTCGCATCTCTGTCTCATGAAGATCTCTGGTCTTCATGAGAACCATGAAGAACAGAGACCAAGTAACTGGGGTATTTACTGTCTTAGTACTCTATCTGGCTCACGGGTACTGTAGTTCATATATGGTTCATGTGTGTCCCCCAGGGGTTCATGCATTGGAAGCTTGGTTCCCAGTGTTGGGATGTTAAGAGGCTGTGGGATCTTTAAGATGAGGAGCCTACAGGGAGGTCATTGGAGGTGCTGCCCTTGGAAGGATAAGGTAGTTCTTATGGGACCCCAGTTGTTATACAAGAGCAAGACCAGCCTGTCCCCGGTCTCTAGTCTCTCTGGCTTCCCGTCTCACCACGCGCTCTCCCTCTCACAGTCACTCCTGGCCACGATGCCATCTGCCATGTGAACAGCCCAGCGGGCCCTCACCAGAGTGGAGCAGATGCTGGTGTTGTGCTCTTGAAACTGCAACCATGAGTTAAATAAATTTCTTTTCTGTATGCATTTCCAAGCCTCTGGTATTTTGTTGTAGAGACAAAAAATAAACTAATATACAAGAAATGTCTAATAAACTCCTAATTAATATTATAGACTTTTTTATTTAGTCATCATTAGAACTTCATGAGGAATGAAGCTCAGAGTAGTCAAGTCATTTGTTTAAATTTTGGAAGCTTAAAAAAAATTGGAAGGTAACAGTGGTAGAGTTAGAACACTTGGACCCAATTTTCTGACTTCAATTAGGTGGTCTCTTTGCTGCACCAGAGCTACCCATGACATTTGAGAGCATGTCCCGGAGACGGCCTTGTGCTGGGACTTCCCGTCTTCCTCTTCTTCCCTAAGAGGGTTGGGTGGTGGGGACCCCAGTGTTTGTCCTGACTCTCCTCTGCCAGGGTTCAGAAATCCCAGCACTGACTCTGCCTCAAAGTCCCTCTCCCACCAGGCGTCCTGCGGCCACTTCAATGCCCACCCTCTCTCTGCCCTGACAGGTGGCAGGGTCCTGGGCGCTGGAGGTGTTTGAGCAGAACTGTGATCATCTTCCTGCCTGCCTGTGGTTCAGACTGTCTGACACTTCCCAGGGGCCTCAAGCACTTCTTGCCACAGAACCTGGGCTCCTTATCTGGACAAATCAATATAATGCACACCAAGTTTCACTTTCCTCAAGTAGAGGTGGCTAATGTGTGTGAGATTACTCAATAAGATTTATTGAGGGCTTCACATAAATCTTGAAACACAGGTTTTATTTCCTAGGTGATGAAAAAGGTGGCCCTGACCAGTGAAAGGCCACACTGCTGGCCGCTCCTTCTGAACCACTCCTGTTGACTAAAGTTCTGAGCAGGGTTTTATTGGTACCCATAAATAGACAGATTGGCAGCTCCTCATTTTCTTTTTCATTGACAGATGTGGTGGTGGTGCCTATTTGCCAGAATCTAATCTGACTGCATTTGGTACCCCAGGAGACAGAAATAAAAATTTGCATGAAAGGAAAGTTAGAACTTAGCCAAAACCAGGGAGTCTTTGGGAAAGGACCTCATCATTGGTTCCCTGGAAAGAGTATAATCTTAGGAGTTATGCATAGTGGCCTTAAGAAGAGAGTGGGGAGGGATGGAGTGGGGAAGTGTCTGGGTGCACGGGAATCCACTCACCCAAACAAGTGTGTCTTCCAAGACTTTAGCTCCCATTTCTACGCAGTTGCTGAATTTGTTGACTTACTTCTCTTACCCAATAAAAGATTTGGACTATTTCCACTATCCTTCCACAGACCACTGCTAAATGACCAGATGGGAAAAAGTCTACTGCTGCCCAAATCACCAATCAGCCCTTGGGTGTTTCAAGCCTGGCAGAATTTGTAACAAAGGAATTATTATTATTCCTTTGCCACCCACCCTCCCTCCCCTCTCCCCCACAAGGAAGCAAAGGCCTCCTCTCCCGACCTTGGCAATTCCCTTGTTGCTTTCTTCTCTTCCATGACACCTAGGTATGATTTTCTTCATTTTAAATATCCCTGTGAACCTTTGCTGAATTTAATTTATATTTACTTATTTTTATTTTTTTCGGTACTGGGGATGGAACCCAGGGGCATTTTACCTCTGAGCTACACCCCCAGCCCTATTTTTTTATTCTTTATTTTGAAACAGGGTCTCACTAAGTTGCGGAGGGCCTCACTAAGTAGCTGAGGCTGGCCACGAACCTGCGATCCTCCTGTCTCAGCCTCCCAAGTTTTGGGATTACAAGCGTGTGCCACTACCATTCAGAAGATGTAGGCTTTCCAAATTTCAGATCTCCCAAGAAAGGAGTGCATCAAAGAAAAGTTCTCTGCTGTCTCTTCCTGAGATTTCGAAGCTCCATCCAAGGAATACAGTAGATTGGTTGACCCCCTGTCTGGTGAGTTTTATCAAAATGTGATAAAACAGGGTCATAAGAAATGATGGGTTGAGTTCCTCATAGTTCTGTTGAGGGGCTCTATGCAGGTAAACCAGGCCATAACTCACTTACCCCGTGACAGTTTTTATTATTCTGTTTCTGTGTAGTTTCGGGGAGTGAGGGGGAATTGCCCTAGACAGCAGATGTGGGAAACTTTCTTTTTCTTTCTCCCTGTCCTGTGGACAAACCGGGGGCTCCAGCCCAGTGACTCATTGTTGTGGTATTATATACCTCAAGATTAAGTGTGTGCTGTAGAAAGTGTGGGACAGGATTTATCAGTGTGATTTCTTCCTTTGAAGTATCAGGGCAGGCTACTTTGCTGATGGTTTCTGGAACCTGGCCAAGCCCCAATATGCTGTGAAAATAGCCGTCTTAGGTTTTCTTGGCACATGAGTACATTTGCACTTGATTCTCAGACCTCTGTAGCTTTCTGATGTTTTTGAGGCCAGTGTTCTTGGGACTGAGGGCCCAGTGCCAAATCGAAACCCTGCCTGCTTGTGCTCATCTCAACATGGCTCTGATGGCTCCAGATACTGACACTAACACCAATTCAAGTTCCAAAGTGCCCGCTGGTTTTGAGTTGCTTTTAGGCATTTATGCATAAATTTCTCTGCAGCCCATGCTTCCTGCTGC
Organism: Glis glis; assembly: GCA_004027185.1. Classification (NCBI taxonomy): domain Eukaryota; kingdom Metazoa; phylum Chordata; class Mammalia; order Rodentia; family Gliridae; genus Glis; species Glis glis. The sequence continues at coordinate 43,620 of PVJS01010383.1, read as the reverse complement.
CCTGCCCCCACCAACAAAATGTTGATGCTTAAGCTCTTTCTTTTCTAACAATGCATCAATGCATCTTCACATTTCGAGCTTGAAACAAAAGCGAGGTATCTGTGGAGAAAAACCAGAGGAATGCCACAATAACTCTATCAGGAAATTAAACATACAAAATCACTCTTCGCAAGTGAAAACCCTCCATCTATCTGCCTGCCTCTTCCTCCTCCCACTTTTACTCATCCTCATACTGCTATTAATTTTGAGAACAAAGAACATGCAAGGTTAATTATGTTAGACTCCTAGACACCCTTCTAGAGGGAGGTGAATCTATGAGCCGCGTTTCTCATCACCTAGCTATGCGTAATAAATAGCTTTCTTATAAATGCATATGCCCCAGTAGACTCCCATTTCAGGTTCCTCCAGCCTGGGAACCAGACTCTGCGCTTCCTGCTTTAAATCTTGCCCTCCTGTGTGGGGAATCTGTGTACAGACTTTGCTTTTTTTTCCCCTTTCCTTTTCCTTTCTTGCTTTCCCTTCCTTCCTTCCTTCCTTCCTTCCTTCCTTCCTCCCTCCCTCCCTCCCTCCCTCCCTCCCTCCCTCTTTCTTTCTTTCTTTCTTTCTTTCTTTCTTTCTTTTGACTGAACCCAGGGACATTCTACCACTGAGCTACATCCCCAGCAATTTTAATTTTTATTTTGAAGCAGGGTCTTCAAAATTTTATTTTGTTGCTGAGGCTGACTTCAAACCTGCCATCCTCCCGTCTCAGCCTCCCAAGTTCTGGGATTCCAGGCATGTGCTATTGAGTGCCTGGTTTGCATACAGACCTTCTGGGCATCTTTTACTCTCTCCACTTTTTGAGTGGGTGGGTTCTTTAATAAGGTCCCTTGGGGTGACTCTGTTAGGTAGCTAGCCAGAAATAAGCAGCACAGGGACAAAAGAGACAGGGAGGAGCCTTCCTGAGAAAAGATAGGGGGATTGCACCCAGCTGTGGTCAGAGACTTCCAGACTATGACATTGCAGCTTTAGATTTCCACACAACACAGTCCCCAAATTATCCAAAAGTAATCACCCCAAATTACTATATGTGAGGAGGGGTGGGATTTCTAGACAGTATAGAAACTCACCATGCAGCAGACTCGGCCCCCCTTTTTTTTTACTCCAGGTCCAGCCAGCTCTGTGACCCTTCTGGTGAACCCTCCCAATAAAACCCTTTATGCTCACCCTATCTGGGACCCCTGAAATCTTTCTTTTGGGGAGACAAGAACTGAGGGAAACTCGCAGCCCTGTAAACAGCTCCACTTGAATCTTAGGGAAGGCTCAGGAACGTCAGGCCTCCCGCTTGAAAGCCTAGTTGAATGTGGTTGCTGTTGGATTCAGTTAGGTCTGAACTGTGTCTGCTCCCCATTCATATGCTGACATCCTGACCCCTAGTACCTCAGAATGTGACCTTGTCTGGAGACAGGGTCTTTACAAAGGCAACCAAGTGAACCTGAGGCCATCAGGGCAGGCACTAATCCAATATGACTGGTGTCCTTTAAAAAATGGGATATTTGGAGACAGACCCACATACAGGGGAAATGTCATGTGACCATGAAGACAACCATCTTTATGCCAGGGAGAGAGACCTGGAACATATTCTTCTCTCATCCCTCAGAGAAAATCTATCCTGCTGGCTCTTTGATAGGGACTTTCAACCTCTAGAGCTGTGAGAAAACATGTTTATTTATTTTTTCTTTTTCTTCCAGTACTGAGGATTGAACCCAGGGGCATTCTACCTCCTCTGAGCTATACCTCAGATTTTTTAATTTTTTATTTTGAAACAGGGTCTCACGAAGTTGCTGAGGGTCTCCCCATGTTGTTGAGGCTGGCCTCAAACCTGAAATCCTCCTATCTCAGCTTCCCAAGTACTGGGATCACAGGTGTGCATCACCTCACCCAGGTAATAAATTGTTTTTCTTAAGCCACTCTGTAGTACTTGCTTATGACAGGCCTAGGAAATGGATATAAGTTTATCTTAGTCTGTGTTCCTATAACAAAATACCTCAGACTGGGTCATTTATAAAGAAGAAACATTCATTTCCCACAATTCCGGAGGTTGGGAAGTCCAAGATCAAGGCACCTGCAGATTCAACCATCTGATGAGCGCTGTTCTCCTAAGGTGGCGCCTCACCGCTGCGCCCTCTGCAGGGAGCATCATCATTTACCCTCGTGCAAGTGGCTGAGCAAGCTTGCTTTTTCCCCACATTGCTCAGCTCTGTAGATACAAAATAAGCAGTGTATTGTATTCCTTCTGTCTAAGCATGTGGTCTGTATAATTTTTCCATAGACAGCTGAATTCAACAGCCTGTGCGTGGTGATTCAATATGAGAGAGGACAGAATGGTAGGCGATAAAGGTTGTCAGAAAAGACACCGGGACCTAGTGGGCTCTGCTGCTAGAGCCGGACAAACAAACATGGTAAACCCAAAAGGTGCTGCCAGATCTCACTGACCAAATTCTTTTCACCTGGAAATTTTACCCATTGGCCAGACCCCATATTTCTGCTAAAGTTGAGAGACGTGGTGAGAATTTTATCATATCAACACTGCACTTAGTAATGTGCAATATCCATCAGCCTATTGTCTAGCCATCTACCAATTTCTTTAATTTGTGTGGTATTTGGGAATATTTTCCCAAATCATACTTCTGATCTTAGACAATAGGCTGAACCCATTTCTTTATCTTTGGAGCATTCACTATGCTCAGCAAAAGCACTGATGTGACCATGGTTTCCTTGGCGACACATATACTACAAAGGGCAGAGTGTGGTCTGATGAGGCAAGGAATCAAAAGGAAGAGGCGCTTTGATATCCCCGTGTGTGTGGGACCAGCAAGACTTCTCCGTCTCACACTGGGGAAAATCATCTGCCCTATGAAAGGTTGTCAGTTGATAAAAACTTCATTCAACTCGTTTAAATTTGCAAAGTATGTCCCAGGCATGAGGCTTTTTACCATTTTACCTCCCAGAAAAAAAACAGTGACTTTTCCTGATGTATCTGAGATCATAAAAGAGCAGAAAAGGGAAGGCAGTTCTGTGGTGCCACAGTTAGACATGGGCTTAATGTGAAGCGATTAGTCTCATTGGTCTCGATATTCTAATTATATCTCCACATTTCGCCATGCAACACTTCACCGCTCAAACAAGTTGGCTCAGAAAAATAATTGCTGTGTTCTCGTGTAGAGAGTATACAAAACAAAGGGCTATTGTGCCAGGGCTGGAAGGAGTGTTTTCTGATTGTTTCTCATTCCCCTTTGTGTTTTCAATAGAAGCCAATCCTGAATGTTCACTAAAGCCCCTGAGCGATGGGGAGCCATTTAATAAAGCCCTGCCAGGGTGTGGGTCTACCTGGACAGATTCCTGTCTAGGTATCCACTTCTGTCAGGACTAGAGGGTGACACTTAGATTCTCCTTATGCTGCTTGAGAACCGGTCTCCTGTTTCTCAGAGGTTCTTTGCTGGAAGAGGTTCCATGGAGTGTGAGAACTACCAGGAGATTTAACTTCCATAACGCTCCCCTTTCATCTCTAAGCCAGTCACTGAGCGACGATGTGACATTTTGTGTTTGCAAAGTAATGGGATTTTATAGGATGATGAATCTTTTTTTTTGTGTGTGTGGTACTGGGGATTGAACCCAGGGATATTCTACCTCTGAGCTACACCCCCAGCCCTATTTTTTGTTCTTTATTTCTGAAACAGGGCCTCACTAAGTTGCGGAGGGTCTCACTAAGTAGCTGAGGCTGGCCGCGAACCTGCGATCCTTCTGTCTCAGACTCCCAAGTACTGGGATTACAAGCATGCTCCACCATGCCCAGCTAGGATGATGAATCTTTACAGAGCCCTAGGGGACCTCTGTTTAGTCCACTTTGGAATAAAGAAAGCACAATAGGAAGAAGAGAAGTAGATTTCTTGGAATTTTCCTACTCATGGTTCAGTGCTGATACAGAATTCCTGAATGATTATCTTCAGCCCCTGTCAGTCATTTCTCAAGGCTAAAAAGAGAAATCCTGGGGAAAGTGTATAGTAGTAAAAGGAGAACTGGGGCGGGCCATTTCTCCTTGGAGTTGCTATCTCTAGGAGGATCAACGTAGGCCATCGTATCTCTGTGGTCCTCAGGTATTCCTTTGAGACCTCAGGTTTCTGCTTCCAGATGGAAAATTCCTGGTATTTATGGAGCACTTTCAATGTGTCCTGCATTGCGATTGGTGATGTGGTAAAAGCAAGAGATATAAAAGACTTGCTTCCTAATCTTCGGTTTGGTTGGAGAGGTAAGGTTCATTCATGTTAATTAATTTGGGGCCGATATCACATAATATATATAAGCCTGTGCTATTTGTGTGCAGCTCAGAGATTCCTCTTTTGCCATTGAAACAGAGAAAAGACCAAGAGAGAAAACCAAGTCTCAGAGCAACCCTGGAAAGTTTGGAGGAGGAGAAGCTTAACTTCTTATGGAGAAGCAAAAGAAGGTCTAATAGGTCCCAGGAATTAGGCCTCCTAATGCATCCATTACCTTGGTGGTCCTTCATTTCTCCCACAAACTACAATAAACACCAAGTGCACTTCTTCCCGGCAGAGAACCACAAGGCCATGGGGAGATGTGGGAGATGGTATGCTCCTGCCTAGCCCAGTGGCTCAGGCCTCCACCTCAGGATGCAGGGCCCTGACTGACAGCCGAGAAGGACAGCCATGGCAAAATGAAAATAGATTTTTAAGAAATCTAAAAAGAAAAGGAAAATAGATTTTTAAGAAATATTTGAATGGAAGTGGCATGTGAAAAGATTAGAGGGAAGAGAGAACTAGAGTCAGATGAGTTAGAAAGCAGATTGTAAAAGGTGATGGAGATAGTGAGGGCAGAAGACAAAGGGCAAATCAGCAAGGTTCTGTGAATAATAGATAGGCCTTAGTGGCCAATGTATTAGACTATGAGGAAAAAGATGAAGAAAAGGAGGAGAACCGGGAGAAGAAGGTGGCCTTAGCAATGCCCGACAGCAGCCAGATACTCCGCCACCTAGAGTGGTTTTTCTGTTGTGCACATGAGTGGGATGATACTTCATGTGCACCATACAGGGTGCACACCCATGACTGCATCTTAATTTTTTCCCAGTAGTGGGAATTGAACTCAGGGCCTCAGGCAAGTGCTAGGCAAGTGCTCTACCACTGAGCCACATTCCCAGCCCTAAATTTTTAATTGTGGTAAGATATGCATAACATAAAATTTGTAGTCTTAATAGTTTCTGATTACACAGTTCAGTAATATTAAATATATTCACACTGTTGTGCAATCAGTCTCTGGAACTCTTTTCATCTTGCAAAACTGAAACTCTGTAGCCATTAAACAACAACTCTTCAAACCCTATCCACCACCCTCCAACTTTCTGTCTCTGTTTTTATCTGCCTATTTTCTTCTAGTATTTGTCTTTTTGTGACTGGCTTATTTCACTTAGTATGATGTCCTCAAGGTTCATCCATGTTGTAATATGTGTCAGAATTTCCTTCCTTTTTAAAGCTGAATAATATTTCATTATATGTATACAGAGCATTTTATCTATCCATTCATCCAACGATGGATGTTTGTTACTTCTGCCTTTTGGCTATTGTGAATAATGCCGCTCTGAATACAGGCACGCAATGATGTCTTCAAGACCTTGCTTTCAATTCTTTCGGGTATGTACCCAGAAATGGAATTCCTGAATCATAAGGATCATTTTCAATGTTTTGAGGAACCACCATCACGTTTTCCATCGCAGCTGCACAATTTTACATTCCCACTAATAGCAACACAAGTACTCTCATTTCTCCATGGCCTCGCCAATACTTATTATTTTCTGTGTGTTGTGGTTGTTATTGTCATGTACTAGTTATCCTACTGCATGTAAGGCGACCCATGCTTGCATACCGAGGGTGTGCAGTTTCTTTCACTAGCTGTAATTCTATCTCTCTGCCATTTAAGAAAGCATATTTCTTGCTAGCCTTGGTGGTACATGCCTGTGATCCTAGAAACCGGGAGGCTGAGGCAGGAGGATTGCAGGTTTGAAGCCAGTGTGAGATAATTTAGCCAGACCTTGTTTCAAAAGAAAAAGTAAAAAGGGCTGGGGGTGTAGCTCAGAGGTAGAATACCCCCGGATTCAATCCCCAGTACCACACATACAAAATAAATAAATAATCATACTGGAATACTGTAATACATGGGCTTATAAATGACTCTGAAATGATGAGGATACTGAGTTGGCTCTCTCTTGTCTTTGTGAAGGAACCCATTCTCACATTTTGGCATTCTATTATGAGTAAGCACTTACTCGTGATGCTCCCTACAAGCCTTTGAGACACAGCGGTCCTGACACCACAGCTGAGAACTTCATCAAACAGAAACTGTATGTTCTCCCCTGGATCAGTGCTGCTGAAAAGAAGGAAGAAAGCAAAGGATAACACGAAGCCCGGCACCTAACAGTATTTCACTTCCTCCCAGGTGGTTTTATCAGAGACACTTAGCAGAAACAACGTTTCTCTTTAGTTACAGAAACTCTGAAACCCAAGGTTCGGAGCCCCAGCCAGGAGCACCCGCCTTCCTCTCCTGAGTGGGTGTCCAGTGATTCCTACTGTCCAGCGGACCATGTGGCAGCGTCTGCAGCGGAGAAGGGACAGCAATGAGCTAGAGGTGTTTTGAGGCTTCATCAACTTAAACGTGTTTAGCTCAGTTTAAGGAAACATTATGGGTTTTTTTTTTGTGCCCACCACCAGGAAAGAATGTACGTACATTTGAAGAACTGCTGTGGTCCACTTAAATAGTATTCTAAGTACACAGGAGCTCTTTGCCCCTCCCACCAAAGACCTTGGAAAGCTGAGGATGCCAAGGACTGTGCTTTTAGACTACTGTGGGACAGCAAAAAGAGCAGGTCTTCACCTGGGGGTCTGGTGGCAACTTTCTCCCAGCGAGGGAAGCAGGGTGGGAGGAAGGCAGGAAGGTCTGTTGACTCCCAGTACTGGTCTGAGTGCTTTATCTTGTCAACAAGCCCTTAGCGAATTGCAACCAGGCGTTTTGTGTCTTCAGCTTAGGCTTGGGTCTTGAAAAGACTTCAGCATACTTGGAAACTAAAGCAGGAGAGGGGGCTGTGACGTGATGGCACCCCTGGGAAAGCCTTCCTCCACTCACCCCATGCTCAGAACCCACCAAAGAGCAAAGGAGCATGGGAGATCCTGGGGCAGCCGTGCCCAGGCCCTGCTCCTCTGGGAGCTGGAGTGTTGCTGAGCACCAGCCCGCCACCTTCAGCCCTTGCTTAGATTGCTTTTCTAAAACTTACTTGTAAAATTTTCCATTCATTTTTTTTCTTTTTCTTTTTTTTCCCCATCCACATGTAACTTGACTTTTGGGAAATGATTACTGAGAATAACTGAACAAATATTCAATGCTACCATCCTTGAAAAGTGTCTCAGAGAGTGGGTTCTGGGTTGGAACACCAGTGTTTAAGTCCTGGGTCCTCCACTTACTTACTGTGTGACCTTGGGCAAGCCACTTGCCCTCTCTGGGCTCAAGTTTCTCATCTCTAAATGTGGAGAGGGATACTACCCCACGAAAAGGTTTCTGCATTAAATGAATTGAAACATAGGGAGCATGGGAAAGAGAGCCTGCACATGGTACGTGCCACGTGAACACTACTTCTCATAACCCTCCTGGGTCCTGAGTGCCATTCCCTCTGCCCAGTTCAGACAGGAGGAGATTCAACACCCAACTCTGATCTCCACTGAACTCACACTTCCAAGTCTTCAGATTCTGTTGGGCGTAAAGTTGTAAGATTCACTTGCTCTAAAAGCCCTCAGAGGTTGACACCTTGACTGGGAAATGGCCTCTCTTTCCCCTGCTCTTGAATTCTTCTTTTATTTTTTCTCTTTCCTTTTTTCTTCTTTTTAAAAATTTTCCTGCACACCAGAAAATGTTGCAAACTTCCCTCACCCCCCCTGCCCCATCGCTTTCCCCCAGGGTTCTGGAGGAATCAGAGGTTGAGCTCCTGTGTGAACACTTTCCTTTAAATTATTTTAACCTAATTCTTTTTTCCCAGTGGATTAGAATTTTTGATCACTAATACATGATATGTATTTGAACTTTATCAATAACAGGAAATATATATGTATATATTAATTGAAAAATGGACCAAAATGCAGTTTGTGATGTTCACAATGAATCTATCACGTGATAACATTCATAGAACAGTGCCCCAAGAATACTAATTCCTTGTAGATTTTCTGTCCTGTCCCTTTTCTCCTCTCCAGGTCTGACCTGCTCGGCAAGTAGGACACTTTGCACACACTCCCATCTCTCTATCATATCCCTGTGCAGGCACAAGAGCTGCAGCAAGCGCTTTGGGGAATCCTTGGAGAACCAGCAGAGAAGTCTTCTTAGAGCAGGGTTTGCAAGCAGAGAGGTCATGGCGTGGTGAATGGTGTGGCAATGAGGCGGGGGTGGGGGTGGGGAGCTAGGCCTGGAGGACATGGGAAATGGGAAGACAACAGGGGAAAGCATGGTGTCCAAGCTGAGAGCCAAAGGCAGTCATGATGGCTCAGGGAGATTTGTTGAGGAAAGGAGACTGATATTTGAACCCAGTGGGGTTCCATCTCTGAGCTACATCCCCAGCCCAATTTATTTTTTTATTTTGAAACAGGGTCTCACTGAGTTGCAAGGGGCTGGCCTGGAACCTGTGATCCTCCTGTCTCAGTCTCCCACGTACTGGGATTACAGGCATGTGCCACTGCACCTGGAACCAATGGCTTTTTCTGAGGGAGCTGTAGGAATAGCACTACCTGTGAGGTAAACTTTCAGAACTTCCAGAATCTTCCCTGCCCCTCCCTGCACTGCCTACTCCCTCTCCACTGCCCCCACCCCCAGGGTTATCTGGGCTCTGACTTCCCTCCTAGGACCTCTGGGATTTCTCTGAGGTCCCACCTCTTCAGCACCCCACATGAGTACCAGTCCTGTCAGGAGTCCTGCTTGGCCACCACATACCTCACTCACTGCCCACAGACCTGGTGCCATGGCAACCATCCTCACAGATATACACAGGTGCCAGGTGAGGCCTACTGACAACAGCCGGCACCGTGTGTAACAGGCTGCAGCAGGGAGGCCACTCCTTCCACACCCTGGTGGCCATTCCCTGTGAGGACCACAGGAGGCAGCCAGGTTCCCTCAAGCCAAGGGCACCAATGAGACAGCCTCCTTCCTGGGTGCTGATCAGGAGCCCGGCCAGGGAAGGAAGCCATTTGGTAGCCCTAAGACAAGTCGTCCTCTGTGAAGTGGTGGCCATGGGGCCCACATAACTAGGACACGGCATGCATATATTTGCATGGTCCAGGCTGGGATTTGATCTTGTTGATTTGTGATACGTTTAACCCTGCCCTTCAGTTGGCCGGATAGCTAATTTTCCCCATTTCTTCTCTCCTTTCCAAGAACCAAGGACATTAAATTCCATATTTATACCCTTAGGATGCATGGTGGTGCTTGAAACACTGGGGCCATATGATGTATCTTCTTGACATTTGACCTTTAGTAAGTAATAGAAAAGACTATTTGGTATTGAAATATGTGGACTTCTCATGGGCGAAAATAGATTTCCACACATTTTAAGATAAAGCATGTGACTTTCACCATTCACTTGCTGAAGGCCTTTGGGCTAACCCTCCAAGTGACGTGCTGACTCCCTCTGCCCTTGGGAGACTCTGGTGAGAAAATCTGAGAAGTGCCCCCGTGAGTTGGTGACCCTTGACCTTGACTGTCTCTACTACTATTCTTGGAAGAATAGTGATTTCTTGTGGACCATGCACGAAGCAAAATTGGGAGACGGGTTTGGACAAAAACTGAACAGATTCCAATCAAATGAAATTTCAGATAGATAGTTACATCATCATAGTTATTCCCATCATGGCGGGCCATGTTGACTTGCTGCAATAAGAGAATATGGGTGACCCAGAAATGGCTACAAGATCAGCTTGTCGTCATGCTGAGGACCAGAATTCCTCAATATGGTTCTGTTCATAGTAGAATTCTCTGCACTATATATATTTAAGTATATATATATATATATATATGTATAATCTAAAAATATATGTCAATTTTTGTTTATATTCTTTCTGAATGCAACTATTCTATACCTAGAACCTTCTAGTATTGTGACGTTACTTACTTTGATTCTTTTCTCTTGCCGTAGAGGCCAAGGAAAGTAGGCGCTGGGTACCAGGGAGCTGGTAACACTGGGTGGCTCACAGTCCATCTGATGCTCTTATTCTAGTAAACTCCTCAGTATGCACTGGGAGTGGTTCCAGGATCCCCCACAGAATTCTCAGACATTTGAGTTGCTTATATATTGGTGTCGTATTTGCACATCTATGTACATGTTCCCATAAACTTTAAGTCATCTCTAGATTACTATAATACCTAGTACAACATAAATGTTATGTAAATAGTTGCTATATCATATTGTTTAGGGAGTAATGACAAAAAAAAGTCTGTGCATGTTCTGTATAGGCACAGTTTTTAAAAATTTTTCTGATCTGCTGTTGGTTGACTCTGCAGATGGGAATCCAGGGATACGGAGGCTAACTGTATTTCTTTGGGGTGCCTATCCTGGCCAGGGCTTACACTCTGAGGTTCAGGTGTGAGCTTTCACATGCAGAGGAAGAAAGGAACACTCCTGCTATCCCAGTGACTGGGAGGAGTGGCAGGGACTTTATTAACAAGCTGAGCAAATGCTGACGGTCACATTTTGTATCCATGGGAATATTGCAGACATGTTTATGTGGCTGCAGATCACAGACCCAGTGGCAGCTCCTTCCTGTCCTGATGCATTGGACAAAGATATAGGATTGGGGAAGTGACTCTGGGATAGTGAGTGGATACATATTGAGCTTCCAAGTTTTCACTCATTTCCTATTTCATTTGGCCTTGGGCAAGAGATTTAATTGCTTGATGCATCAGTTTGTACAACGGGGAGATATGATATCTACCCCAGGAGATGACTATTGAGTATAAATGAGATAATGTGTACAGATTAAGCACAGAGCCTGGCACATAGTAGATGCTCAATAAACAGTAGATGAGCTGGAATCTCCAAGACTTCCACAGTAGGTAGCTGGAATGGTGATAACAATATTCTTTCCCTCCCCAAAATAAACAAGCACAAGAGACAAAAGACCACCGAATTAGAAATTCAGCCGAGCAGAAGGCTGAATGGCAGCATAGTCTGCAGACAGGGAAGAACATTGTCTAAGCAGACACCATGTCCCTCGTCTCCCCTTCCAGGCCACACCAACGAGGCACATGATGAGTTATGAGTATAATCTCACTTTGAAACTTCTGCTCACAGGGAACGGCACCATCTTCAAGTTGGTAAATAAGCTCAAAGGAATTTAATTGGCCCTGTGAAGTATGGGTAATACTGCTTTATCTTTCAGAGAAGACAGACTGCCGCCTCCATAACGTCAGTAATGAGGCCATTACCAGCGGAGAGAGACTCCCGCCTGAGTTCTGACAGAGTTGTAGGCCATGCAGCGTGATTCATCTGTAAATCACGCTCTCTGTTTGGAAGTCTTGGGGACGACTCCCTTGTTGTGCCCTGCTGTCTCTGCAGAAGGAAGAGGCAGAGAAGAAAGGAGCGGAGGGGAGGGCAGTGGGACTGTGGGCTCGCTGCTCTGTTTTGTAAAGCCATTACCCTTCTCTGTTACCACAAGAGTGCCCTCATTTCTGCGTGATATTTTATACTCAATTAATTCCTGGAGATGTTGCCAGAGACGAATGTGTTCTCTGTGCATACTGAATAACCTTGGGATGTTTTTTCATGTGGTTATTTGTTTAGATCATATTTTTGCAGACAGCAGTAATATATTAATTGTTCACTTGGGGCACAGAATACAGCTAGTGAGAAACTCTCATTCTTTATTTGATTTGGTCCTATCATTCTTGTCCAAAAGCCCATTGACGATGGGAATCAAGAGCTGAGATTCCTACTCTGATGTATTATGGGGTGTTCTGTATTGAGTTGTTTACTTGTTTTTAGATTTCATGTTCTTTAGATAAAAATAGGGATGAGAAATGATCATCGGTGAGTTCGGAATCTTTGAGATCCCTCAGTGTGGAGATGTTGTGGCTGTATAAAAACAGAGTGATTGGGACCAAAGTCCCCAGGTTCTGAATGATTCAGATGGCATCTGGCCACTTGAGTTCTTTCTTGGTTTCATGGCCTAGTAACATAGGATTTTATATGCTTGATAAGCTCTTATCAGATAGACGTTGATTGCATGAGCCAAAGTAGACCAAGGCCTAGCAGTGGAGTTCCGGTGCTTCCTGGGAGGTAGGCAGTACTGAGTGTGAGAATGTGACATTCCACAACCCCTAGGGTACTGTTCCTTCCCTGTCTTCCTGATAGACCTCTGCAACAGTTGTTGGAAAGATCAAGCTGATGGACATCAAAGACTGAGAGACTCATTTCCAGTAGTTTATTTTTTTTTTTTTTGGTACTGAGAATTGAACCCGGGGCATTCTACCTCTGCGCTATACCCCCAGCCATATTTTATTTTTATTTTGAAACAGAGTCTCACTAAGTTGCAGAGGGTCTCGCTCAATTGCTGAGGCTGGCTGTGAACCTGTGATCCTCCTGTCTCAGCCTCCCCAGTACTGGGATTATAGGCATGCACCACCATGCCTGGCCCCAGTAGTTCTTTGGTAATAGACTTCTGCGGTCTTGTTTCTTGCTCGGTTGTTAACGTCGAGTTTTGAGTACAGTTCCTGAAGGATTCATCTGGGCCTGAAAAGTCCCCGTCAGAGTGCTCTTCCACATTGTCCTAATCTTGGCGGGCATGTTTTCCCTCTTTCTCAGCAGTAGTTAGAGAACAAGCAGGTTTACTCTTTGAGAGTTTCTCAATATTGTTCTGGGTCCTATAACAGTACCAGGTTAGGTTTCAGAGGAATTATTTCATCCTTTGAGCAATTAGTATCTTTTTAAAATTCAGATATCTTTCAGACCCTGTCCCGCAGACCCCACTGAAGCAATGTGTCAGGGTGATGTCATCAGCCCTAGATCTTGTTTTGCCAGCTGCCCTGGCCAGCAGCAGGGAGAAAACTCTCAGGCGTATGGTTCGGATGCTTGCATTTTTATCTGAGTAAAATCTGTGTGAAAAGGCCTCAGAATTGAAAAAGCCAATCAGTGCATATGATGTCAGAATGCTTACTGTTTCTCTCCTGGGGACGTTTTCTTGGCATCCCAGTGTGATCTTCTAGGTGTGCTAATTGTTTTAAAGGCACAGCTGTGGGTATATGATTTGCCTGCAGGAAAAAAAAAAAGCCATCTCTTCCAATGTCAGGGAACAATCTTCAACTTCCTTCTTGGTTCTAATCTTTGAATTGCTCTGAAGCCCTCAGACTTTAAACCCTCTTGGCAGCTAAGTAGAAAGCATTTTCCCTCCAGCCTCAGACACTGACTTTTGATACCTTTGAACTTATCCTAAAGAACAAGGACCATTCAGAATTGGCCTTATCCCCTTTACTTTTAAGCATGTTCATAGCTCAGAGCTAAAAAGAGAGAGAGAGAGAAAGAAAGACAGGGAGAAAGAGAAGAAAGACCATCTTTGCAGACTTTCCCTTTGTAGATACTCGTGTGACCCTTTCCTTTGGGCTTCTGCGGGGGCGTGGCAGAGAAAGAAAGTTTTGCCTCCAACAGTAACTCTAGAGACACAACAGACTCATTTTCCTGGAGCTGAAAGTAAGTATTTCAACATTGATGTTGAAGGCACCCTCTGAGCCTGATCTCAGAGAAGCAGGAAGCTATTATTTTTAGCTGGGAGAAGTATCAATATAAGATGAACAGAATGGGGTTGAGGCCAACGTTCTACTGTTTCTTCAAGTTACTCAAGGCTAATAATGTCAGAGACACTCACTAAGCAATGGGCATATCCCTGTGGGCAATTTTTTTTTTTTTTGGTGCTGGGGATGGAACCCAGGGCCTTGCACATGCTAAGCACATGCTCTACCACTGAGCTACAGCTCCAGCCTTGGGCAATGTTTCAACATGATGAAGAACTCAAGGAGCACAATAAAGCTGGTCAAATTCAGCAAGGGTGGACACTTTCATGAACAACTTCCATCCTGAGAACTTCTGGAATTAATAGGTCCAGCCCTTCCCATCACCTGCTTATCTCCTATGTAAAGGTTTAGATATGTAAGGCTGGAATGTTCTGCCAGTGCTGTGGTCCTGCCTATAGCTTGCAGCTAATGTGCCTGTAGTGGCCTGGTCCATCCTTCTTCTATTAGAGAAGGCTTCATTTTCTGCTCTAGAGACTGCCCCAGCACACTGTGCTCACCGGTGACTCAGCCACTAAATTGCCCTTATTGGCGCAGCTGACAGCTACTGAAGCACTCATAAAGTATGTAGCCTAGTCTCAGTTGTTAGTGTTCATAGAAGAGAGCAGTGATATAAAACAAAAAAACAGACCCGACTACAGGCCACTTCTCCAAACATTTGCTTTTGAATCACTATGTTTTCTATTGCCTAGGTACACTCTTTCCTAACAGCATAAACACCACCTGCACAGCCCCTCCGCATACTCTTCATTAGGAACGATTATTTTTGCAGATGATAGGAATCAAAGTAGGCCCTTGTAAAGCTTTATCTCAGGGACTGTGTGTCAGTGATCAGTGACAGAAAAACTCAAAATGGTTTAAGCAGAAAAGAGAATGGATTGATGTAAGCTAGGCAAGGCTTCAGGAATGAGAGGTCTGGGGGCTCAGTTGATGTAATCTTGACTATTGTCATCATCAAATTTGGACTTGGTCATTTTTAGTTTTTGTTATTGTTAGCTTAAAAATCTCAATTCCCTGTGACAACAAGATGGTCCAAATCCAGCAAGCAGAATGATTGTTTCCCTCACAAATACTTCAGAAACAAAACAAAACAAGGTGCCTCATTGGCCTTGATGGGGGCACATACCCTGCCTGAGTCAATCGTTGAGAGATGTTGTGAGCACTTTGGGTAGCTCAAATCACAGGTCATAATGAGTCATCTCCTCTGCACCACGAAGACAGAAAATAGGAGGTGAATGGCTTTCCACACAAAAATGGGGAGTGTTTCCACAAGAAGGGAAAGTAGAAGCTGAGTGTGCCAAAGGGCACACACATCCACCACACCTAAGCAGCTGTGCCTTCTCAAATAGTGCCAACTTCATGCTAGACCCTGGGCTAAGGCTAGGTGAAAGGAGGGGACAGGTAGAGAGGTGTAAAGATAAAGCAGAATCTTTGCTTTCAAGGAACTCAGCAGCTTAAGTTTTGCTTCGGCCAGAGTATACAAACTCATAGTTCAGGTGCCTTTTGAGCTGGATATGGTTTTTTTTTTTTTTTTTTTTTTTTTGCGGTACTGGGGATTGAACCCAGGGGCGTTCTACCTCCACGCTACACCCCCGGCCCTATTTTTTATACTTTATTTTGAAACTGGGTCTCATGAAGTTGCAGAGGGCCTCACTAAGGAAAGAGAGAGAGAGAGAGAAAGAGAGAGAGAGATGGATATGGTTTTAGAATTCTCTGCTTTCCTCCAGGCAGCTGCTACAAAGTATAGATACTGGCATGTGAGAAGACATTTATTTTCAACCCATCTTAGCTATTTAGTGAGTTGGATCGAATGATCATTCACTTTCAGTGTGGCTGAGTAAAGGGTGCCTGATATGGGTTGAAGCAGAACATTGCTGGTCAGCAACAAACCACAGATCACTCCATGAGTTGTCAGGAAAATCCTGACTGTATGAGGATAACTGCTCACAAAGATGAATGTATTTCACAGCCTGCAGATATCTAGCTTGTTTAGAATAAGTCAGTGAGCATACTATGCTGATTCCTTTTCAAAGCACTTGAATATTTTAAATAATACTAGATGAATATAATGGTAAGTAACTAAGCCCACTTTTTTTGAAACAATTCCATTGAGTGAGATATGCATGGGGTGGGGGGAGAAAACTCATAGTTCATATTGCCAGGCCAGAGTTGATCCAGTTCTTTACTCTCAATGCTTAGAAATCATTCTCATTTGGTTTAATGGTATAGAAAAGTCCAAATCTGCCATATAATGGGTACAGGAAGCCAAAAGAATGGATACAGGATACAACATCCTGACATGGTGTGCATTTTAGATGTGTATTATTTCTCAGAGCTCTGAGTGTCAGCTACCCACTTCTGTCTAGCATGGAGAATCTGGTTTAATGTAAATTTGTGGTGAAATTGGTGGACCTGATATTTGAGGAAGAAAAAAATATGATTTCTCTGAAAATGACATTTTTATGGTACTTTCTTATAACTGGAAAAAATAAATGGGTAGATATACCTTGTACCTGGACCTTCCTTAGCTCCAGCTCAAAAGGTATGTGTGCGTGGTAAGAGCTGCCTCTTGGGAATCCCTCTGCAGAGAGCACATAGTCTGCTCCTTTAGCCTGGGCAGGCATCTTAGTACTGACAGTCACTAAGATTGGAACTGAAGTGTGGAAAATGAGCAGGCATGAACAGCTCTGGTCTCTGCGGGAGGCTGGAGTGGGAGTTAATGGGCCTCTGGTCTTTCTCCTTTACTCTCTCTCCTTTGGAGGTATCCAAAGCCATAGCAGGGAGATCTACTCATAAGAGGTCACTGACAGGAACCCATGTCAGTGGCCACTGCTGAGGTCTTTAGCAGAGCAGCAGAGGCCTGGGCCTGCATTCCAAGTAAGTTTCATTGCACGCTTCTTGACTGGTTTTGTGCCCCAGAAAGAATAAGAGAGGGTAAATTTGCCTGGCATGGTGGCTCATACCTGTAATCCCAGTACTTGGGAGGCTGGGACAGGAGGATCACAGGTTGGAGGCCAGCTTCAGCAACTTAGCAAGACTCTCAGCAACTTACAAGACCCAGTTTCAAAATGAAAAATAAAAAGGTCTTGGGGTGTACCTCTGAGGTAGAATGTCCCTGGGTTCAATCCCTAGTACCAGAGAAAAAAAAGAGGGTAAATTTATGAATTTGTCATCTTAATTTGCAAGGTCTCTTCTTTCGCTTTTCATTGAAGCATAATATTCATACAGAAAAGTTTACATATCTTAAGTATACAGCTTGAAGAATTTCTAAGCATACCTGAAGGTACCTGTGGAACGAGTATTCAGATCAGGAGACCGGATGTTACTGCCCTCAGGTGCATGTGTGAGCCCCTGCCCAGCCTCCACTCCTTCCGTGTCTTAACTACTTTCCTGCCAACTAATGATGCTTTTCACAACAATGGAGTTGGAGGTAATTCTTAGAGAAATTCCTTTCCTTTCCTCTAAAAAGTAAGCCAGCAATGACAGTGGATGGGAAGCACCCAAGCAACAGAACCAGTCAAGAGAAGTACAATCATCAAGATGTGGTGGTACACTCCTGTAATCCCAGTGCTTGGGAGGCTGACACAGGAGGATTGCAGGCTTGACAGCCTCAGCAACTTAGTGAGTCAGCAACCTAACAAGACCCTGTTTCAATAAAATAAAATAAAATAAAATAAAATAAAATAAAAAGGGCTAGAGGTATAGCTAGGAGGTAGAATGTCCCCGGGTTAAATCTCCAGTTACACACACACACACACACACACACACACACACACACACACACACACGAGCAGCACAGTGGATCTGCTCCTGAGCCCACATGGGTGCTCCCCTTTGTGACTGCCTTTCTGCTCCAGACTGGCTCTGAGGAAACTCCTTGGCGTTGACTATCTTAACTGAAGGCCAAGAATTCAATGTCAGTCCTTTGCAGCACTCCACTGGAATATGATAGAATGATTGCATCCTCCATGAGTATCCATACACAATGGGGGAGGAGACTTGGTGGGTTGAACTGATGTGTGTTGACACCCAGAACCACAAGCCTTGCTTCTGAATGTGTCTAGATCTTCTGTAAGTAGGCGCACGGCCAGCTTCTGTGAGGCCTGCGTTTCTGCTCACAAAGAAACACAGGCTGAGCAGAAACATGGGTCTTGCAACCATGTGTCTCTCTCTCACCAGACTGGAGTCAAAGGGAAGGTGAGGAAGGAGAAGAGGTGAAGAGCGAGGGCTATGAGACAGGCAGTCACTGGCTTCGGTCAGATCTTTACCTTGGGTACTTTAAACATTTCTTTAAATTCAGTTTCTGTGTCTGTAAAATTGGGATAATAGTTTACTTCCTGGGAGGACTGTAGTGAAACCCAGATGTGACAACGCACATGAAGTGCTAGGCAAATTACCTGGCACATGGTAAGTACTCAGTAAATGTGAGGTCTTACTGCTTTTCTTCCCCCTTTTTAGGTTTTTTTTTTGGGGGGGGTACCGGGGATTGAACCCAGGGGCGTTCTACCTCCGAGCTATACCCCTGGCCCTATTTTTTATACTTTATTTTGAAACCGGGTCTCACGAAGTTGCAGAGGGCCTAACTAAGGAGAGAGAGAGAGAGAGAGAGAGAGAGAGAGAGAGAGAAAGAAAGAGAGCTGAGGCTGGCCGCGAACGCGATTCCTCCGGTCTCTGCCTCCCAAAGTACTGGGATTACAAGCGTGCGCCACCACGCCCGGCCTTACTGCTTTTTTTAAGACCTGTTTTCCCCGGAAAAAGAATAGGGGCAATTTTCTTTTATTTCATATTTATTGAATGCAGGGGAGCTCTACCACTGAGCTATACCCTCTCCCCCACCCTTTTTATTTTTTATTTCGAAACAGGGTCTCACTATGTTACTGCATCCCACCCTAGAACCTGCGATCCTCTTGTCTCAGCCTCCCAAGTATTGAGATTATGTGTGCCACCATGCCCACAACAGGGGCATTTTAGATTGGCAGATTGGTGGGACACTTTGGCTTTTGTTGAAACAACTGGCTAGGGTTTAATTAGAGAATTCTTGAACCATACAGACCTGTGGTTATGTCTACAAAATCAAAATGGCATTAAAACCTCTTCCTGCACTGGGGCGGTAGAACAACGGAAGGCTTTATCCGGCCACAGGTCCGTGTTTTGCGAGTTGGAGAGCCCCCAGGATCAAAGGTGGCTTTGATACAGTCATGAGGAAGACAATCAGCATTTTAAAGTTCATAATGAGATAAAGGGAAACAGAATTGTTTCTCCCTCTAGGCTATTTTGGGCTAAAATGGAGACCTTTCCAAAGCTCATAACCTCAGAACAGTGGAAGCTGAAATGTCTTTGTGGCACAAAAGTTGGATCTGCTACAGTTCTCTAATTTCTGTGGCTGTTGCACTGCCCCCTCCAGCTCACCCCATCCTGTCATCCCTGCAGCTCCCCTCAACCACTGGCCTGTGTGTTGGCTACAGCTCTTTAGTCTGCTGGTCAGCAAGCTTGGCCAATACTCAATTGCTCCTTGCACTCTTTCTCTCTGAACCATTTTCTAGGATTAGAGCCCTATGTCCACCAGTTAGCTGAATAAAATTGGGGAGGATTCTGAAACTCTTTAAACTTCAGTTTCCTATTCAGTAAATGAGGCTGTTGATGATACTTTACTCATAGGACTATTGTGAAGATAAAAGAGATAAACAGATAATGCATGTAAATGGCTCAATACAGAGCCTGGTACTTAGCAAGCACTCAAGAAATAATGGCTGTGGCAATTGTCATTAGCATTGTCCTGTCCTTGTCCTTATCCTCCTCTTCCTCCTCCTTATTATCACTATCATCATCAAATCCCAAGGCATAGAAGTCTTATCGACAATCTTCCTAATCTTCTGACTTGCTTCCCATGTGAACTTTTGAATTTACATCTTTAGGTGATGCAGATGTCCAATGCATTTTCAACTGCCTGGGATGTCTACCCATCCGCCTTGTTATTCTTAGGTTCTTTCTGCATCTGAACAGCCAGATAGCAAGTGAAAAATCTCGATCACATCTTCAGATCTTCAATCCTTATAGTACTGATGAGGTAGAATAAAAAAGATAAAAATATTAGGCAGAAAGGAGACATTGGGAAAATAGAGATTTAAGATTTTGAAAGTTCATAATCTAACTCCACCCTATAGGGTGCGTTCAGTCAGGCAGGAGCCTTAATGAATCCACACCCTTAATCACAATGGCTCCTCTCCACACCTGAGATGCTTAATGTAAATAGGGTGGGTGAGGAGGACAAAAGGCCAGACCCCACTGCCTATCTGTTGCCAGGGAAACAGGACAAAGAGGAAGTCCTGCCCTCTACTGTGCGACCCTACCTACCCCCTCCTATAAAAGAACCGCGAAAGCATGAGGACGCTCTCTTGCTCGCCTGGATGGATGGACGCTTGCAGGGAGACTTGCTCTCCCTTTCTTAGATGACCCCCCCAACCTGTATCCCCACCTTTCTTAAGTTAATTAAAACCTTTGTCCTTTTCTGATGGCACGTGTTGAAATTCTTATTCATCATGGAAGCCAAGGACCCCTCAGAATTAGCTGTTTCCCCATGACAGTGCCAACCACTTAAGTTGTTCTAAATATCTGGAGCACTGACTAAAAATTTTAATCTGCTTTCGGATGTTTGGCAGACTGAAAATCTGAAGACCCAGCCATATCCTGGACAGGCAAGGAAGAAACAAATCGCTTTGCTGTGATTTGCCACAGCTGTTGATGTGGAAAACATTATGATGAGTCAAACAGTTTTAAAGATTGTTTTTAACCAAAAATAGATGCAACACATATTCCTGCAAGATGATGGATGAGATGAAGACTAGGAATAGGGTGAGAATAT
This sequence comes from Glis glis, assembly GCA_004027185.1. Taxonomy (NCBI): domain Eukaryota; kingdom Metazoa; phylum Chordata; class Mammalia; order Rodentia; family Gliridae; genus Glis; species Glis glis. Next base: position 22,901 of record PVJS01010383.1, on the reverse strand, counting down.
ATCTTGCAAACATTATAATTTATAGTTTCATCATCTTTTAAAGATTGAAGTATAATTTACATTCAATATAATTCACCAATTTTAAGTACTGTGTAATTCAATGAGTTTTCAAGCATATAGTATATTTCCTTCGCCCTGGAAGGATCCCTCTTGTTCCTTTGCAGTTCCTCTCCAACCCTCACCCCTACCTCCATTTCAACCACTGATCTGCTTTCTTTCAGTATAATTCTGCTTTTCTAGAGTTTCACATAAATGAAATCACATGATACATAGTATTACATCTGCACCTTTTCACTGTGTAATTCTTTTGCAGTTCAGCACGTTATTGCATGTAATGGTAGCTCATTCCTTGTTATCACTGAGTAATATTCCATTGTATTTATCCATTCAAATGGATATTTGTGTTGCTTTGCTTTTTGGCCATTATAAATAATGGTACTATGAACATTCAAGTATAAGGTTTTGCATAGACATATGTTTTCATTTCACCTGGATAAATACCTAGGAGTGTGAGTGCTAAGTTGTATGGTAAATATATGTTTCACTTTTGAGGAAATTGTCCATCTGTTTTCCAAAATGGCCAAACCATTGTACATTCCCATCATCACATCATGAGAGTTCAGCTTCCAGATTCACCAGCCTCTTTATGGTTAATCTTCTTTATTTTAGTTCTACTGGTATATTTGTAGTGGTATTTCATTGTAATCTTACTTTTCATTTCCCTAATGACTATGATGTTGAGCATATTTTCTTGGGCTTATAAGCCATTTGTACATCTTTGGTGAAGAATCTCTTCAAGTCATTAGCCTGTTTAATTTTATCAGATTGTTTGTCTTATTGTGTTGCAAGACAAACATATTCTTTACACATTCTTAATGTCCTTTATCAAGCATATCTTCTACAATTATTTTTCCCAGTTTCTGGCTTTTCTTCCTTCCTTCCTTCTTTCTTTCCTTCCTCTTTCTTCCCCTCATCCTCCCTCTCTGTGGTATCTTTTGAAAAGCAGAAGTTTTAAATTTTGATTAAGTTCAATTGAACCCAGGGACATTCTACCTCTGAGCTAAACCCCTAGGCATTTTTATTTTCATTTTTTGAAACAGAGTGTTGCTAGGTTGCTGAGAGTCTTGCTATGTTGCTGAGGCTAGTCTCGAACTTGTGAATCTCCTGTTTTGGCCTCCCAATTTCTGGGATTACAGGCATGCTCAATCACGCCTGGCTGTTTTTAAAGAGTATAGATGACCTTTAAAATCAGGGAAAACATTTCTTTATAAAGAAAAGCCTGCACTCTTGGTATCCATGTTTAAAGATTTTCATAAATGAGACTTAACGTGTCAATATATAATATTTTCACTTTAAATGCTTTTAGATGGTGTGAACTGTCAGAAAACCCACACACCACTCAAGTCTGGTTTGTTCAAGTTAGACCCACAAAAGGCTTACTGTCTCAGGACTGAAGGCAATGAGACATTTGAAGCTTCATTTTCATTAGATGCAAATTAGAATTAAGGGTATCCATATGGTGATGTATCCAATTTTCCCCTAGTTCTCTTTCCAACCCAAATAAGAGACAATTTCTATTTCTAAGTTCTTTAATGATGTAATCCCTCATAATGATAGTATATGTAAAACGCTCTATTTTTCTATTAATAGCACATATAAGTGCATCTGATCGCTCATGTGGCCATATGGTGGGATGAGACACTAATCCACTTTAAAAAGGCTTTATTTTCCCAAAATATATTCTGCCTTCAGCTCTATGTACACTGTCACTCAGCTCTTTGGACCTCTGGTGGCTCTCAGAACTTTGACAAAATCTTAAAGAAGTTTAAAGGACTCAGAATACATGGGCGATAAGTCATGTTAGAGAATTAAATGCTAAAGCCAGAGCAGAGCTAGACTGGGGTCTCCACGAGGACAACGCCTCTGCAGTGCTCAGCCTGTGCCCAGCCCCCGGCAGCCCCAGAACAGGATTTGGAGAACACAGCCCCTCATTTAAGAACCAGGGTCATGTTTATACCTCCATGATCAAAGAGAACAATACTCAACTTCAAGGATCCTTCCATCTTTTATGATATGAAAATAATTAGAATCCTCGGGATTATTTTATTTACTACATGATAAGTCTTTTTATTACCCCCCCCCCAGTGTGAGGAAATTGAAGCATGGGTCAGAAGTGTCAGAGTTGGTCTAGCCTCTGTCCCAGGTCTTCTGATCAAAGTCCTATGCACAAGGTCCTACCTCCTAAGGATGTCCTCTAGTCTCAGCATCAGGTGCTCCCCTCGTCCACTCTAGCCTTAGGGAAATAACCAAGACACCTCTCAGAGAGTAGGGAGGAACTGCAGGTGAGCCACGCAGAATGTGAAGAACACATCTCACACCATTGGATCAGACCCTCTGCTGGTTTGCCCATTCTCTTTTGCTTAATGTACAAAGACTACATTACTAAGGAGTGTGAGTCTAGCCACTGTAATCACAGGTACACCAGAAAAAGCTTATCAGACTAACGGTTAATTAATCCAATGAGTATGTTTTGCATCCTGCCATGAATCAGGTACAGGGTAAAATTTATCACATTCTCACTCATACTGACTACACAGAAATTTGGTGGTAGTGGTGGGGACTAAGTAATATTTAATTGCAGGAGACTTTTTTATGTAGGCAAGAAAGCTCAGAGGCATTGCATATAAAAATGCACATAAAATACATTATATATAGTGCTTTCTAATTTTCAAATCACTTATTCATCTGGATTAAAAAATATAGCAGGTGAGAGGAGCAGCTATTATGCCACTTTGTAGACAAGGAAACCAAGGCTCAGAGGGGGCTGAGGACTATATCAAACCAGTAAGGATGTCTTTTTTTTTTCTTTTCTTTTTTTTTTTTTTGGCAGTACTGGGGATTGAACTCAAGGGCATTCTACCTCTGAGCTACCTCCCCAGCCCTATTTTATTTTTATTTTGAAACAGGGTCTTGCTGGGTTAATGAGAGTTTCACTATTTGCTGAGGCTGTCCTCATACCTGCAATCCTCCTGTCTCAGCCTCCCAAGTACTGGGGTTACAAGCATGCAATACCATGCCCGGCTCAAGTGTGTGAGCTTACCTCTTCTGAATCTTAGGTGTTTCTGCTATTTATTTATTTACTCATTTATTTAATGTGGTACTGGGGATTGAACCCAAGGGCATTCTAGCTCCAGCCTACACCCCCAGCCCAATTTTATTTTATTTTATTTTATTTTTTATTTTGAAACAGGGTCTCACTATGTTGATGAGAGCCTCACTACTTGCTGAGGCTGTCCTAGAACATGTGATCCTCCTGTCTCAGCCTCCCAAGTACTGGGATTATAGGCATGCACCACCATGCCTGGCTTCTGCAATTTATTTTAAGACTTTATTTATACAAGCTCATTTTCTTGTTTTAAGAGGGGTAGAACTATGTCTCTGTTTGCCAAAATAGACAAGCAAATTAATAACTGGCTTGGCAGAATCTCCCCTTCCTAGAATGGATGTAGCAAGTTAGAACACATAGAGTTTGGGGGGCATGGCGAAGCAGCCACCTTCTGAGCACCCCTGATCAGACAGCTGTGGCTGTGGAAGCAGCCACTTGGCACAGCACAGGGGAATGTGTTCTTACCCAACTAGAAAACCATACAAAATAGCCCAGAGAATCATGTCCAATCTGCTCCTTGCAAATGCGTGTTCTACTCATCAGCAGAAAGAGAACCCAGATGCATTAGCAGCATTGGAGAACGCCTTTGGGAACCCGTGGAGTGTTGCGATGTTATAAGCTTGAGCGGGGGCTGCCAGGAATGACTAGTCAGAGCAGATCCATGGTGCACATCACTGACTTAACTCCATGCTGCTCGTGCTCCGTAATGGATGTGCACAAAGAAAGGAAGAAAGGGGGGGCTGGCTGTGGGGGATCACTTGGCAAGACCGAAAAGTCAGCGAAGACAGCACAGGTGGAAAGTGCTTCCTGCAGGTTGAACAGTTTGGGACAGGTGTGAGGATCCTCTTTGGGAATGATTAATAAAGATGAAAATTGTTCCCAGAGAACTGAAGGTCAACATAAGGTGGCTGACTATTACTTACATCACACCCGGGCCTCTGCTTCCTACTGTCATTTTCTTTTTAAAACTTTTTTGATTATTTGTCTCATTTCTAGAGCTTAAATTCCAGAATATCAGATAGACTAGTGATTTGCTTTGCTTAGAAAAGTAAGCAACCTAACTTCCTATGGTGAAATCAGGAATAGCAGCTCCTTTTGGAGAATGGCTTACAAAGAATATCAAGGCCATTTGTCTTCATGACCTTGCTCCCCACACAGTTCGCTTACCCAGTCCATCTGCATTGTGGGAGAGGTATGTGCCAGGGCTATGCTGGGCACCAGCCACCTGGTCCTCAGTGGGTTTAGAGTTGGGAAGGAGATGAGAGGACACACAGTGACAAGGCTGTCATGAAGCTGGGGTGGGGGGAGGGTGAGCAGAGGGGGCTGAGCCCCATGCAAAGATCTTCTCTCATAGGAATTAAGGGAAGGACGGTTTGGTGGTTTGGAATGGGAACAAGGAATGGGGTAAATTTTAATTCAGAGAGTAATCAAGAAGGGTGGAGTCGTTTCCCAGGAACAGTGAGTTTTGCCATTTGGCTGAATAAAGGTCTGAGGAGAGAGACAGCAGATACAGGCTGATGGGTAAGCTGCAGCCATATTGTGGATGGTTTCAGTGTCGGGCCAAAGAACTTTTACTGGGCAGTGGGAGTTAACGAAGGACTTTTTGCTGAAGTCAGATGGGAACAAGCCTGTGCTTTAGAATGATTAATCTGACTGGAATATTGGGTGAATTGAAGTGGAGAAATACCGTGGTGAGAGAGACAAATTAAGTGGGAGGCTATTGTAACGGACCAGATGAAAGATCACGAAGTCCTGAGCTAAGAAAGGCAATGCATAGACTGTGTGCTGTTCCGAAATTAAAACCAGCAGGTTGTGGAGACGGATTAGCTGTGAGTCTAAAGGGAGAAGGAAGAGACATTGGTCTGCCAAAAGAGGGGGTGCAGGAGAAGCATGTTTAAGGGAAAGTGGAGCGATTTCAGCTTCAGACACGTATTAGTTTGCTAGGGCTATCACAACAAAATACCACAGTCTGGTGTCTTAAACAACAAATGTATTTTTTCTCAGCTCTGGAGGCTGGAAGTCCAAGATCAAGGTGTTGGACAGGGTTGATTTTCCCTGAATCCTCTCTCCTTAGCTCGTAGATGGCATCCTTCTAGTTTTGGCCTCTCATGGTCTTTCTTCAATGTATGTGCATCTTTGATGTCTCTCTGTGTCCACATTTTCTCTTCTTATAAAGACCTAAGTCAGATTAAATAAGGGCCTACCAGTGGCCTCAGTTAACATAATTACCTCTTTAAAGACCCTATCTCTAAGTGTAGTTATATTCTGAGGTGAGTCATCAACATAAGAATTCAGGGAGCACACTTCACCCCACCACAGGACATGTAGAGTTTGAAGTGTTTGTGGACACCCCAGAGGAGGTGTCTAGGAGAAGCATGAGATGGTGCTCAGAGGACAGGTCAGGGCTGGGGATGGAAAGCAGGAGGTCATTAAACCAAACGCATGAGCTGGGGCCAGGAGAGATGAGCTCTTGGGGGAAAACATGGCAGCCACTCTCTTGATCCCCACTTGATCCCCACTCTCTCTTGATTTTTATGAGGTCCACTTGTCTTTACAGCAGGGTACAAACCTTTTCCTCTTTTCTACCACCTCAATGTCTGCTTCGTGCTAGATCCAAACACTCAAGCTAAGCTCTTCTCACACCAAGGAAAGATTCTGGGAAGAAATCTTCCATTCCCTGTGCTCACTGTGGGGGTCATGACAATGAAGATAATAATAAAATAGTAATAGTTTCCACGTGTTGACTTCTCTATCAGCACTGGACTAAGTTTTTTGCCTCTTGGAGCAACAACTCTATAAGAGAGTGATTTTTTATTGATGTTATTATTATCATTTACCTTGATTTATGGAAGAGAAAACCCATGCTTGGAGAGGTGAAGTAGACTTCCTAAGGTTTAATAGTTCATAAGTAGCAGAACCAGAGTGTGGCATTTAAGTATGTCTGACCTCAAAGATTTGTGCCTAAGCTCTGGGCTGCATGGACTACAAGGAAAACAGGAAGAAAGAAAAGCGAAGAAAGTCAGAGGCAGGAGCAAAATCTGGGGGAAGGCAGAGGAGGAAAAATAGAGAAGAGGGACCGAGAAAGGTTAGTCAAAAGAGAGAAAAATCAGGAGGAAATGGTGGGCTGGAGCCAAGGGTGGTTGTGGGGGCCCAAGTATGGCAGTGGGATGAGAAGTAAAAATATGTCCGTGGGCTGGGTGTCAGGGAGGCTGCTGGTAACCTTTGTGAGAGCTGGCTTTCTGGAGAGCTGGAGGCACATGACAGATGGCTGTGTGTGGAGGACAGGATGAGAAGCGAGAAGAGGAGGTGGCAAGTTTCATCATCAAGGGAAGGAGGGGAGAGAGAGCGGCGGTTGGGAGGGGAAGCAGAATCAAGGGAAATTTATTCTCCGAATGGGACACACAGATCTAAGAATATTGGTAGGGAGAAAGGGGAAATGCAACTTCTGAAGGTAGAAGAGAAGAAAGAATTTAATGAGTGAGGTCTTGGCAGAGGTGTGGAGGCAGGGTGGGAGTGACTTTAGGGACTTTCAGACAAGAAGGGATTAATTAAGGATGGGTGATGATTCAGGTGAGCTGGGAGGTGGACTGTCTTGGAAAAGAAAAGCTGAGTTATAGTGAATAGAAATTTCTGAAGAAAGTCAGACATGAGAAGGATGGTTCCTTTTTCTCAGTCTAAGGCTTGGGCTGGTCCTCAGACCTGGGGCAAAGCTAAGCCTGAGTGTGGACCCAAATAGATTTAGTTGAAGGGGCTACTAGGCTATCTAGGACCAATAAATATTTGAATGCCCACACTGAAAAACATTTCCAATCAGTTAATATTTGTGGAATGACTTCTATATGCAATGTGTTATAAATTCTTGGGAAATCAATTTTACAAAGGTTTCCCAACCTGTCTTCATGTATACATTGAATCCCATCCTTAGCCTATGAAATAAACAAAAGCAAATGTAGAACCTGGATTACAAGTGGTTAAATGCTCGTCCCTGGCCTTCTCCACACTGTCTTTATAGATGTTTATAATTTGTTAGAGACAGCCTGGGTAATAAGCAAATCATACAATAAAGGGACTCAGCCTCTAGCGATCTGGCTCAGTAACACTGAGAGTCAATTAATTAGAAGGCAATTTAGTAACACTGCTTTTAAATCATCCACGTAATATAACAGAGGATTCTGGGCTTTTTGAAGTAATAGGCATTGTCTAGGGAACGTGCAGGTATGAGTATACCAACTGGTGTGGGAGTGAGAAGGACACAGATGTTCAACTGTTCTAGAAACTTCACTGTCGCCGGTTGTTGAGCTCTTGTGTTTAGATTCTTAGGCATTGAGATGGAGGGTTTCTTCCCAGAGAGTCTTTTGTTGGTATGAGAAGAGCTTGGCATAAGTGTTTGTATTTAGTACAAAGTGGGCATTGAGCTGGTGGGAAAGAGAGGAAGGTTTGTACAGATATTGCAAAGCCATGTGGACCACATAAAAACCACAAGGGAGTGGGGATCAAAGCTTTCACGATTTCCCTTAGGGACTGGCAGTAGCTCTCTTGTCTTTGCCTCCTGAAAGGCATTTGGAAGTTGGCTTCTTAAATATTAAAAAGCAAACTAGCTCCAGGTGGCACACACCTGTAATCCCAGTACTTGGGAGGCTGAGACAGGAAGATCATAGATTGGAGACCAGCCTCAGCCACTTAATGAGACTCTGTTTCAAAATAAAAAATAAAGCCAGGTGTGGTGGCGCACACTTGTAATCCCAGTACTTGGGAGGCTGAGACCGGAGGATCTGGGTTCGCGGCCAGCCTCAGCTACTTAGTGAGGTCCTCTGCAACTTAGTGAGACCCTGTTTCAAAAATAAAGAATAAAAATAGGGCTGGGGATGTAGCTCGGAGGTAGACTGCCCCCGGGTTCAATCCTCAGTAACAAAAAAAAATACAATAAAATAAAATAAAAATAAAAAATAAAACAGGACTGGGGGTGTAGCTCAGAAATATAATGCTCCTGAGTTCAACTCCCAGTATAAAGAAGGAGGAGGAGGAGGAAAAGAAGAAAACTAGCACTGTAGAACTTGACTAAAGTTCCCTGGGGTCTGCAGTTCCAGGCTGGATCACAGTTGACACAGGGGAATCTTTGCAGCCAACACTTGAGCTTGCTGAGGGAGTGGTGAAACCTACTTCCTGCATCTTCAGACTCCACGCACCTTTGGCATTTAAAGTAGGCATTTGCTTTAAGATGACAAATGATATACCACGAATTTCAACAAAATTTGTCATGTAGCTAATAAAAATTCGACACGGTTTCTCTGGGAGGCAGAGTGGGGAATGCGAGTGCCTGGGAACACATGCTCCAAAATAAGATCCTTTAAGGCTATAAAGTAATACAGGATACATAGCTTAAAAAAAAAACTCCATTTTTTTTTTCAGGAAAGACAATAGAAACATTGGGCTACAGGAGATATTTAGAGGCTGTTTAGTCTCCCCCTCCCCAGTACAAAGACAGAAGCAACTAGTCAAGGGCCCGGACAGAGGAATTTGGTCAGGGTTTGCTGAACGAATGAAGGAACCTCTCTCTTTTTCTCTCCTTTGCACAAAAGCTCAAGGAGTTGTTTGCATTGACTACTTAGAAAACATTTAAAACATGGCTTGCATTAAGAAACACAGTGTTGATAAGTATAATATAAATTTTTATGAAAGACATTTAAATGAGAATTAAAGCCCTAAACCAGATTAATATATGGTGGGGTCTACTGGTGCTTTGGAGAGATAATTATACCAGAAACATAGACTAAGGAATGCAACTGATGTTGAATACAAAACATCTCCGAGTTTCCTATGAGAGAGAGAGAGAGAGAGAGAGAGAGAGAGAGAGATGCTGTTTCACAAGAAAAGAAATGTCAAGTGGTTGGTGGAATTTGTTGTATGGATTTTTATATGATGGACATGGTAACAACTAGCTATAAATATGGCTATTTCTTACATTGACTCTTTTTTGTTGGTTTTGTTTTGTTTTTTGGCAACACCGAGCAACCAACCCAAGGCTTCTTGCACATTAGGCAAGTGCTCTACCACTGAGCTACACCCCTAGCTCACGTAAGTGGACTCTAAAAGAACAAGTGAAGAACATTGAACGTGATCTGAAGTCACACTGATGTGAAGGGGTTTTAAGGAGAATGTAGGATAGCCTGGCTGTGTAAGTCTTTGTGCTTTCACTTGAAGAACTGACTGACTGGATGCCATTGTTCCGCATTTCTTCCCAGGAACTTCACTTGGGATGCCAGATAGACCCAAAGTCACACAATAAACAGTGCAATCAAAGATGCTTAATTTTTATCATAAAATATTACATGTTAAGACAAACATGGATACATTATGATGTATGGTGTACAACAAAAACATCACAAGAATATTTTTATGATGGAATCTCTTTGAAGAAATTCCCTTTTCCTAGCACACCACTGCAGGCTCTAATTCTAGACCTTGTGATAAATATATTTATTCTCTGCTGACTCCAGGGAATGATTTGATGGAAAACTCTGAAAACCCACTTTAATATGTTATTTTACCTGTTTTTTTCTTTATCTTCTTTTACCAGGAGTTACATAGTTGACAATTCAAAATTGGGGTTCTCAGTAAGTAATTGAAGGACAGACATTGTAGACTGAAAAAAGAACCCATACCCTTGTCCTAAGCAGGCAGGCAGAAAAAGATGAGATTTTGTTGCTAAATGGATATATCCTCCTTCATTACTTCTAAGCAAAAAAGCTTCATTCCAGCCAAGGTACAAATTCTAGCCTACTTTGACATGCCTGGATTGAGAAACAGATAAACTGTGAGTTATAGAGGCCGCTTTAGTTTAAACATCCATGAGATTCCATGAAGCGTTTTGCATTTGCTGGCAATACTCTTTGCTGTCGTTTTAATCTTCATATTAAAAATGGGTCTTTATATTTAATTACTTTGAGTTATCACCAGTGTTAAAGAGCAGTGCTTGGGTTTCAAGCAGGGTGGAGACTCTGTTGTTTAGAATGGGGAACAAATTCCACTCAAATCCAGGGACACAGGGGCAGCGGCCCCAGCTGCTTTCTCTATCACAGTCCCAAGTTTTCAAGGCTATTTGGTGTGCCTGCTCCAGGCTTGCTGGCGATGAGATCCTGGTTAACTTCCCTTCCTTTTCCTATACTAATGGTTTCTGCATTCCTGACCAGGGCACATCAGGCCCTGTGGGGTCTGTGCTCTTTGCCACCCACCCTCTAGTTGGCTAGTCTGATTTGCTCCTCTCTGGCCACAGTGGCTCATAGCTCCTCAGACTGCCAAGGACATGCCCACCTCTGGCTGGATGCTCACCTGGAGCTCTCTTCCCCAGAAATCAACAATCAACCCCTCACCCTCAGGTGTCTACTCCACTTCAACTTCCTCACCAAAGCCTTCCTGAATCATTATCCCTGTCTCCTAACAAGCCCTATTATCCTTCGGAGCCCTTACCACCAGCCTTCTATCTTGTATCTGTTTGACGATTTGGTGTATAGTCTATCTTTCTCCACCAGGGTGCAAACTCCATGAGAACAGGGAATATTTGTTTTATTCATTGCTGTTTCTTACTACTTAAAACAGTATCTTGCCCAGAGCATGTGCTGGATTTTTCTTTTTTGAAAGAATAGGTTAATATTTAATATCTTATTTATCTATAGAAGGTCAATGACCTGAAAGAGGCCAGTGTATAAAGATAGGTGGCTTGTAGCTGGTGTCACATGAGTAGAAACAGCATGTGTGCAATGAAAAGAGGTAAGGGAAGAGACGTTGATATACTTTATAATCTCCTCTTATGGGGTAAAATTCTGGAGAGTCAGGGACTTTAAGGAGAACTCTAGAAATAGAGAATGGTAGAGTCAGAAAATAACTTAGGAAATGGTTTCTAGACTTGTCTTCACTATGGATAGCTTTTTAAAATTCCTCCTATATATTTTGTCCTATCTTACTATCAAAACCTTAAATTTGAGCCGAGCATGGTGGCACACGCCTGTAATCCCAGTACTTGGGAGGCTGAGACAGGAGGATGGCAGGTTCGAAGCCAGCCTCAGAAACTTAGTGAGGGAGGCTATCAGCAACTTAGCAAGACCCTGTTTCCAAATAAAAAATAAAAAATCGGTCTGGGGTGTAGCTTGGAGGTAGAATTCCCTGGGTTCCAAAACCCTAAACTTTTTCAATAATAATTCATTGATTTTCCCGTTTTGTTAATTAAAGTCATATGTAACTGCCAATCAGAACATCAATTCAAAACAAAAATAATCAGGGTATCATGAGGTGATGAGATCATTCCTTCCAAGGCAAAGGGCCTGTGCAGCCTCAGCTCCAATAACTAGGTCCTCCCCACTAGACTGGCCAAGATTCTGAAAATAGCTCAAGGGCCCCTATTAGCATCTCAAATGTTGTGACTTGCCCAAGATCCCATAGTAAGTTATTGGCAATATTGGACCAGAACCTGGTCTTATGGCTCCCACGTTGGTGCTCTGGAATATGAAATGAACAATTTCCCATGGAGTCTACTCATATGTTACCTCTGCTAGAGTTACGTACTTAGAGGCCCATGGTAACAATAGCTATTATTTATTAAAGATAGATATGTCTGTGCTAGGTGATTTTCCCAATTGTGATCTGATGCTCAAAATAACCTTTATAAGAGGTATCATTACCCTCATCTTACTAATAAAGAGACACAGAGAGGTTGAGTAACTTGCTCAAGGGCTCACAGCTAGGAAGTAGCAGAGTCAGGTCTCAAACCCAGGTCTTTCCCCTTCAAAGTTCATATGTTCTTCATTACACCACACTGCCATTGTACCTAGTGCTAGGTTCTTGTACCTGATTCACCTATTGAGAAATTGTGCCCTGGAGTGGTGATAATGTTCAATTATTTCAATGATGGAAACTTTTCCTAAGTTGATAGATTACAGAAAAACAAAATAAATTGAAACCCTACTGCCTCTTTAATTTACTGCTTTCTGAACCACAGGGAGGGGAGGAGATAATTATAGGAAAAATGTCTTGGAAGGTGAGCAGAGGGGATTTCAGGACAGGATGATCTCTTAAACTCAATAGTCACCAAATCCACTTAATTTCTCACAGCTTCTCTATCTCCGTCCTTAGCTCATCCTCATCTTTTACACGCACAGTATGTTATTTGTGTCACCAGGACTTGGGAATCTTTCTCTCCCTGGGAAACACATTTCCTGGCTATTTTTAAGGACTCTACAGTCTCCTGGTCCATGTGATCTATCCCTGTGAGCCTTGGCAGATGCAGAGACTCCCAAGCTGTGGTCACAAAGGTTTAGAAACTGTAAAGGTCACATCGGTTGCCTAATGAATATTTCGTTTCTGATAATGGACTTATGACAAACACCTATCATTGGAATACTAATTACAATGACTTATATTTAATCCTCATTGGCTGCCTCATGAGGATGTTCCAGAAAGTCCCCGGTTGGTGAAAGACGGAGAATCATGTCTGGCATGGGGATGTTAAAAGGAAAACAGTACACTTTGTTCTTTTGGCGCGCTCCCACTTAACTGACAAATCTGTTGAGCTGGAGACGCTTTGTTTAAGGAAGGAATAAGGGATGATTTAATTCATGTGACAGTCTAAATATGATATTTCCAAGATGGGCTGGGCGATGTCTGACCTCTTTTCTTTAAAGAAGAAAGTGTGGGCTGGTGGGAAAAGCACAAACTTAATAAACAAAGAGACCTGGATTTTGAATCCCAGGGTCACTGTTCATGACTATTATTGCTGTTGTAAGTAATAACAATAACAAAAAGAAGAACAACAGTATGGTTTACTTTGCACATAAAGGCAGCATACTAAATGCTTGTCGGAATTATCTTAATCATCACAACCATCCTATGATGTCTTATTATGAGGTTTTATTAGTCATTTCTGTTTTACAAGTGAGGGGGCTTAGAGAGTGTATCAGTCAGGGTCCTGGAAGGAAAGGGAATTGAATTCAGATGGTTTCAACAAGGGGCCTTTAATGAAAGGCTCCTCACAGAGGCGGGACAGGGATAAGGAACCAGCAAAGGATATCGAGACCCCCAGAGACTGCAGCTTTGGTTGGTAATCAAGGGTTGCCACCCAGAGGAGAGGTCCTGTCTGATGGGGGCCAATGCCATATAGGGATGCTGTAGCAGCCAGAAATGTGCACCAACTCAGGGAGGAGTGGGGGAAGAAATACTGAAATCTAGCCAGGCGCAATAATGCAGTAGTGCACACAGTGCACACCTATAATCCCAGTACTTGGCAGGCTGAGACAGGAGGTTCGAGGCTGGCCTCAGCAACTTAGTGAGACCCTGTTTCAAAATAAAAAAAGGTAGAATGTGTCTGGGTCCTATCCCCAGTACCAAAAAAAAAAAAAAAAGAAAGAAAGAAAGAAAGAAAAAAGAAATACTGAAATCTCTCTCTTCTCCCTTCTGACCTGCCCAATGGAAAGCCAAGGGGCAAGGGAGGTTGATGATGCCTCACAGATAAACCTTATAGGACACAGACAGTTAGAGAATGAGAATGAAATCAGAGGTTCTTCCTCCTGAAGAAACAGGATGGACTCCACATACAATTCAGTTTGGATGTTGAGGCTGATGGAGCCCATGCACACCAAGAGGGTATGAAAAGGTTTAACTCACATGATAAGGTTCTCTGGGTAGAGCAAGGCAGCCCCAAGCAGTCTGGAAAATGGTTTGAGAGCACAGAGAAAGGAAACTGGCTTGGGATGTTTATGGTATTTGGGAGTTGGGGCTAGGGCAAGAGTTCCCACGTGGTATAAAATTCTAGCCAGCCCCAATAGAGGGAGCGTCCAGACTTTCTAATCAGCTTGCCAAGATGTGGGGAAGAAGAAGAAGGAGCCATGAGTTCTACAGGCTGTCAGCAGTCAAACATCAAAAAAGAGTCTGCCTCTTTATTATAAGGTGGCAAATGGAGATTCACCAGCAGAGATCCAGGGTTGTGCCCCAAAGCACTTAACTGTTGAGTGATGGAGCTGGGTCTTCAACCCCAGTCAGTTTTGGGTGAAAAGTCATACTTTTAACTATCAGATCAGTTGACTTTGTGATCTTGAGCAAATTATTTAGCCTCTCTGAGCCTTTGGTGTTCACATCTCTGAAATGGAAAGAACATCTCTGTGCTTGGCATATAAGAGGCGTTCCATTGATGGCGGTTATTATTGTTACCTTTTGTTTCTTTGTGATTGTTATTGCTGGTGTTATTTCCTCTCACCTTGCCTGTCTCTGCTCTGGAAAGACAGGTGGTTCAGTGTCTTTTTGTGAAAGACTGTATTTTCAGGTTGATCTCCCATTGTCCTAAAGAGCATATCCCTGGACACCGAGCTGTGACCTTTCTCATGATGAGGTGGAGGCCCATCTTGCCAAGTGAATCAACAGATAACTCGAACATCCGTCTCCCTGGCAGCTTCAGAAAGGAAGACTGTGGACCTCAGTCATGCCGGTGCCACAGTGATCCCAAGCAGTGGCTGAGCAGTGAACACGCCCCTCTCTCCCCACCCTGGCTATCGAGTTTGGACTATTGCCTGTCTAAGATGCTAGGTAAGAAGGGGTGTGAGATGGGATTTTTCCTCCCAGAGATCCTTTAATGTCATGTGCTTCCAGAATCTTCTGTCTTTAATATTGCTCACCCACCCCATGGGCTAGGAGATGTTTTGTACTTAGTCTTTCCTGAATTCATCTTGGCTGAATTAAAATAAACACATTAAAGACTGATTATTGAGCCAATGGCATACCAGCTAAGCCACTGATGGCTCATGTGTTTTTCTTAATAAACGAGGCCAACAAATTTGTTGTTAATAATAGGGGGTGCTTCAGATAGAGTTCTTTTGGCAGCAACTTTTCCACATGTGGGGACTGAACTCACTTCTGAAAAACTCCAGGTTTCCAAACTTCATGTGAACAAAACTGATCAATTATTTGATGACAGAGGCCCACAGCCTGGGGCTAGGGAGTACCAGGCCTGCAATGGCTGATTCTTCCAGTCCAGGGATGGAGGTGGTTAGACAAAGATGCCTATCAAAGAACTGTTAGAAACTTTTCTTGGAATTTAAAAAATCATTACTGAAAAGAAAATCCTGGCGCGTGTCCTTCAGCCAGCAGTCCTGTTGTAGTGAGAGCAGATGCTCCCCTGGCTACGTAGAAAGCTCAACATGAGCCTTTTTCTTCCTGCTTTTTAAACCAGAAAACACCATCCATTGCAGGCCAAAATAGGACAGGTGGCATCCATTGGAATTGGAAATGAGGAGCAGAGATAATGGACTGTGGGCTCCACCGGGGCGGCCTCCAGGGAGCAGCTCCCGTCAGAGGCTCATTGTTTTTCTCTTTAATGAGCAGGCTCTATAAAATGCACAGCTCCTGATGCCACTTTGATTCCCTCAATTTTATTAATTGTTCTTTTGTGCTCTGTCCTTTGCACAATTTGCTTTTGATGAACCACGGGTGTTCATTATAAGTGGACAGGGCTGCCTCACTGAGACCCTGGGCTTTCTGGGAAGCAGCACAGGAAGGAGTGGTTCTGTGTGGGATGATTCCCGGAGAGTCTGGCCAGTTCCCGAAGTGACTCCTTGGCACAGCCCCTGGGTGTATGGGAATCGTTAGCACTAGGGGAAGTAGAGTTAGAGTCATAGTGAAGAAAGCCACGGATTCTTCAACCATCATCTGATCAGAAAGGCAGAATCCTGTGGCAGGTTAAGTGGGCTGTGGGCCTCTCTGTCCCTTATCAGTGCCACTCCTGTCTTAGCAGTCCCTTGCTGCATACACAGTAGAGTTGAGAGTTGAGGGACAAGAAGACCCAGGTTTCAGATTATCTCCCCGTTCACACTGTATCTCATCTTTATGTAACCCACCGCCCCCCGACAACAACAAAACCCAAACTTCCTGGCACTTGAGTCTCAGCGAGGGGTTCCTAAGTTCAGGGAAATCTCTGAGTTAAAGTACTCATGTCTCCTAACTGTGTGGTCTATTTTCTAATGCAGGTAATGGTAATTTTTATATTTTCACAACATCTGTGCATATAACCAAACTAGGGCAGAACAGATTTCAATGGTCATGAAAGAGCTGGTTTGGGAATTACATGGGAATAGGGACTATCTTTCCATTTTTCTGAGTCCCTTGAACTAAGGTACAAGGACCCAGTGTTAGACAGTGCAGCCCCATGGAAAAAGAATGTGGATGCTATATATCAAGAGGCCCAACATTTTCATACCTTTTGATCTAGTAGTTGCAGCTCTAGGAATCTATCCTAAAGAAGACATATTCAGAAATGCAAACAAGATTTATGTATGAAAATGTTTATTGTAGGGGTGTTTTCCTAGCTGGGAAAATAACCATCCTAAGAGCTGACCATGTAATTCCTTTAAGAGGGAAGACTGCCCTAGGTTGGAGTGACAACTTCTGGGGGTGGCTTGCAGTTAGAAAGATGAGGCTTTCTGGTGATGGACAGGAGCTGGACCAAGAGATGATTAACTGCTCTGTCTAGGATGTTTATAGGAATTTGAGGGCCAGGAAGAGCTGATAATAGGACATTCAGGCAGGGAAGGACAATAATGAACAATACAGCATTTGGAAGGGTAGCACGGGAGCTGATGCCAATCAACCAGGGGTTCTTTTGCTCACTTTGAGATAAAATCATGAGGGGTAAAGATCAAACCAATGAGGCTTTATTAAGGATCATGCTTGAGCATAAGAGATAGCATGTGGGATAGGGTTCCAGACTGGCTTTTTGTTTTTGTTTTTGTTTTTCTGTGGTGCTGGTAATGGAGCCCAGGGTCTCATGCATGCTAGGCAAGCACTCTACCCACTGAGCTACATCCCCAGCCCTTTTTATCTTTTTATTTTGAGACAGGGTCTCACTAAGTTTCCCAGGCTGGCCAGAAACCTGTGATCCTCCTGTCTCAGCCTCTCAAGTACTGTGATTACAGACATGGCCAGACTGTCTTTTTGTTTGTTTTCTCATTTGTTTTGTGGCACTGGGGATTGAACCCAGAAGCATTCTACCTCTGAGCTACACCCCTAACCCAGTTTTTGTTTATTTTGAAACAGGGTCTTGCTAGGTCACTGAGAGTCTCGCTAAGTTGCTGAGGCTGGTCTTGAACCTGCAATCCTCCTGTCTCAGCCTCCTAAGTACTGAGATTACAGGCGTGGCTAGACTTTTTTTTTTTTTTTGCGGTACCGGGGATTGAACCCAGGGGCGTTCTACCTCTGAGCTACACCCCCGGCCCTATTTTTTATCCTTTATTTTGAAACCAGGTCTCACGAAGTTTCAGAGGGCCTCACTAAGTAGCTGAGGCTGGCTGCAAACCCGGATCCTCTGGTCTCCGCCTCCCAAGTACTGGGATTACAAGCGGGCGCCACCACGCCCGGCTAGACTTTCTTTTGAGGAGACATCTGGCAGAGTTTTGATAGATTGGCTGCTGGCTGTGCAGGCACATTGATTATTGTTGTGCACATTTCATGATTTCTGCACACATCTCATCTGATATTTGCTCTCAGCATAGTGATCTGTTCACCTGCATTGGGTCTGTTTGCGCTCAGCCTGCAGAAAGATGGCAGAAGGCTCACTAACCCAGGGAGGATCACATAGCAATCAGAGCTGGGCATTCTGCTGGAGGCTCTGGGAAAGTCTTACAAACTTTAAAGGAAGCAAGAGGCATAAATGGGGCTAAACTTCTTGTTAAAGATGGAAAACATGATTGGGAAATGAGCCTTTCTTATTCTATCTCAGAGCTATGTAGAAATGTCCAGGCTTGATGGGTAAGCTGAAGGGGTGGGTGGTCCACATGGGGGAAAGAGGAAGAACAAAGGAGAGAAGCTGGATGGGGAAGACAGAGTGGGCCCACCTGGTCCAGGGCAGAGCTCAGGAGCCTAAGCAGGGAGCTATTTTCACAGAGGAACTCCAGGGCCCTTCGACTCAAAGTGTGCAGCTGAGACCAAGAGCGTGGCATGATCTGGAGCACCAGGCCCACCCAGGACCTCGTGGATCTGGCTCTGATTTTTAACATGGTCCCAGGTGATTTGCATGCATGTTGAAGTTGGGAAAGTGCTGCCCTGGAAGACCAACATATAAAGAAGTAAAGAGTGTAACAGTTGAAATAATGCTATGTATGTATGTATACAAAATTACCAATCCCAATCTCAATGACATGTACGGGGAGGGAGAGAGGGGAGGAAGAGGGACTGGACTCAGAGGAAAGTGCTCCAAGAGTTGTGTGCATGTGTGCTTCTATCATTTTATACCCCAATATGATGTATAATTACAAGGCACCAAATTAAAAAAAAATACGTCTGAGAATGAAAAAGAACAGACTGCCCCACACCTGCCTATTCTGCTGCCCGGGTTGGGACACACAATATGGAAGGAAATCAACGGGCCAACTGGATCCTTGGGTGCTCAGGGAGGGAGAAATGGTGGTTAGAACATAAACTGCAAGAGATTTTTTCAGGTAGAAGAAACCAGTAAAAAGGGCTAAGAGAGTAAAGTATGCAAGGATTATTTGAGAACAAACATGAGATATACTAGGAGGTCTCAAAAATAATGCTTATGTTAGGAGAAAAATGGGACCTTGTGTTACACACAAGCCCTCTTTGGGTTAGTGCTGTCAGGGGCACTGTTTTATATACCATGGTTGGAAAGGACTTGGGAAGCTTCAGTGGTATGTGCAGCCTGTGTGATCTTCACTATAAGCGAAGTGCATAGTAAATGGAATACTCTATAGTGATATTGTTTTAAAACTATTCTTAAAAAATTGGAAGGAAATATACCTCAATTCATCTCTTTGTGACCTCAGATTTTTACTTTCATGCATTTTTGCCCTTTGCAAGTTTTCTACAATGAACATAGAAAAATATAAGAGAAAATACAGCAAAATATAAATAGTGCCTGCTTCTTAATGGTAATAGTGTGGAATTCTCCATTTTTCTTCATATTAGTTAGTATCTTCAAAGTTTCTCTGTAAACTGGTAAGACTTTTGTAATTAGGATGGAAACCAAAAGAAGTATGAAATGTGGAATCAGAAGACTCACGCCTAGGTGGACCCCTACTCCCAGTAGCTGCATAACCTCCACCAACTCTCTGCAACCTCTCCTTGCTCATATGCAGATAGGAGGCTGTCATAGCCCCCAGGGGCCAGGAAGACAATGGGTATGGAGACATGGCAACCTGTAGGTACTATGTACATGTTAATCTCAAGGCTGGCTTGGAGGGTCATGGAGAGTCCCTTCCTCAGAGCTCTCCCAGCAACTCTGCTTGGCCCAGCCAGTGGGAGGCCAGTGGAGGTCACCCACCCCAACCAGGCTTCAGGCCAGGTGTCAGAGAGGGGAGTTCCCTTTCCAGCAGTGGGTAGAATATGTAGGCCCAAAGTTCTTCCCCTTTGCCCAGTTTGACCAAGATAATGAATTCTTGAACTTCTCTTACCAAAATGCCAACTGCCATGTGCCATCCCTTAGTAGTGCCCTCTGGATCTGGCCAGGATGTTCTTCTAGAGAGTCCTCACCACCTGCCTTAATAGTAGCATTCTTCAGGCCAGAGCTTTGGGTGAAGAATTGTAATCTGACTCTCAGACAAGAGTAACGATAACAACAAAACCAACAAGAATATGTGTCTAAAATTCTCGAACAGGTTTCTAAAACAATCCTAGATGTTATTAATAAGCAAACAGAATAATCTATAATATCAATTCAACATATATGGAAGAATCTTTTTCCTACCCGCACTGAACTGTTCTGCTAGGGCCCTTCACACATAAATCCAAAGCCGCCTTGGTCCTGCCAGCCCCATGAATAATTCCTAGAGGACTTCTGAATCCAGAAGCGTTTTTGACTTGGGTGTCTGGGATGATACGATTCAAGACAATTAGGAGGTTAATAGAGCCCACACATCCCTCGATTTCTACTAATATCAGTAGAAATGTGATTGGAAACCTGAAGGGCCCTGGCTTAGAGGAAGACCTAACTTCATGTCCTTTACCTGGCACTCCAGTGCCTGATGATAATGCAAGAAACCTCATGAGATCAAAGTCCCAATGACTCCACTTTTATTTAATCAATTTATTGCTGAGATGGGGGGGTCTCACTAGGCTGGCCTTGAACCCCTGGACTCAAATAATCCTCCTCCCTCAACTGACTCCACTTTTAAGCTGTGCCTTAAAAGAGAAACAAGGGCTCAGATTCCCCCCCCCCATTTTAGAAATATTTCTCACTTGCAGATGTGGAATGTTAGCTTTTTGTTAAGATAGGACTACAGCCCAGCTTTCTTATTTCTTAATGGCCTTGATCCTCATCAAATACAAGCTAGACCCTTTGTTGACTTATTTGCCCTTGTTCGTGTCATCGGCTTTGACAGATGGTGGTCACTGTGCTGGTCAACAAATACTTGCTGGGCCAGCTCTCCCTGGGGCCTGCCGGGCAGGCTCTCTTCCTCAGTCTCTGCAGCCGTTTCATGGGTCTCAGCTGGGCAGTGACTCAGAGAGGCAGCTGGGAAGGAGGCGCCTGCCAGGTGGTGGGAAAGAGGCCAGAGGTCCTTGTTGGTATGCAAGCAGCCCATGAACTCCGGGGTGAGGAGGGCGAGACGGGCTTTTCTTCCTTCCCCACGCCCTTGCCCTTCAAACCCAGTGCTACCTGGTCACTATGAGTGTTCCCTATCCAGACTCTGTTTGGTTTTAATTTTCATCAGTTTGCAACTGGATTAAAACAGAAAGGTTCCTGGTAGAGGCGACACAGTGTATTTTGCCATGGATGAGCCTTGAAGTCTGGACTCTGGCTTTCTGTGACTTGGGAGAAAGGACACACAAGAATAGATTATAAAAAAATAATACTAGTAATATTTTTAATGTCTCTCATTATTTTCCAGACATTGAGGTGGGTGCTTTATATGTAAAGTTTTGAGAATTTAATGTGATAGAATATGCAAATAGACTACATTATTTATTTCTGTTGCTCAGAAGAAGCAAGTTCTTCATTTCTGGAGGACAGGGAGACAGTACTGCTCATCTAAGGGCTGGTCCTTCTTTCTCTTATAAAAGATAAACCAAGCTGGGCGCCGTGGTGTATGGCTGTAATCCCAGTACTTGGAAGGCTGAGATAGGAAGATTCCGGGTTTGAGGCCAGGACATGGTCACTTTGCAAGACCCCATCAAAATAAAGAATAAAAAGGGCTGGGGAGCTGGGCATGGAGGTGCATGCTTGTAATCCCAGTACTTGAGAGGCTGAGACAGGAAGATGGTAGATTCACGGCCAGCCTCAGCTACTTAGTGAGGTCCTCTGCAACTTGGTGAGACCCTGTTTCAAAGTAAAGAATACAAAATAGGGCTGGGGGTGTAGCTCGGAGGTAGAATGCCCCTGGGTTTAATCCTCAGTACCACCAAAAAAGGGAGGGCTGGGAGTGTAACTCAGAGGTGGAACACTCCTGGGTTCAATCCCCAGTACCATAAATAAATAAAAATCAGTTTTTAGGTTGTGATAGGCCATTGGCTTCATAAATCATTCCCAAGAGCCACTAGCCCTTTCCCCTTATGAAACCAAAGGGTAGAAAGATATGTCTTTTTCTTCCTAAGGACTGATAAAGAGGAGCTCAAGGCAGAGGAGAGTGGGGTTCTCTAGGAGTCAGGTGAAAGAAAGAGGGATTGCTCCAAGAGTATTCTGAGAGTGGAGAAACTTAAGCTGTATGTACCCAGCTCAGGAGGAAATAATTCAGGGTTGCATGTGGGCCCTGGTCACCAAAAGCTGAGTTCCAAGGCCAGCTGGGAATGGATGGATTGCAGCTAAGAACAGGGCCATCTGCCTTCAACAAGACTGCCTGAGTCTAGCAAGAAGTATTTTTAGAGGTGACTGGGCATGGTGGTGCATGCCTGTAATTCTAGTACTTGGGAGGCGGAGATAGGAGGATCACAAGTTTGAATCCAGCCTGGGCAACTTAGTGAGATTGTGTTTCAAAAAAAAAAAAGAAAGAAAGAAAAAGAAAAAGGACTGGGAATGTAGCTCAGAGGTAGAGGTCTCCTGGGTTCCATCCAAAGAAGAAGAATTGTTTTCAGTGGAGATCAGGGTAGACTGAATGCCTGAGGTCTTTCCCTAGATTTTCTTGATTGGGTTCCTGTATTGCCAGTTAGAGAATAGAGGGCCATAAAAAGAAATGACAGATTTTACACTGCTCATGGCATTGGTGAGTGGTGTGCCAGATCTGGATTTGACTTGCTTTAGAAAAGAAAATTTAAAAAACCTATGGTAGACCAAAACAGGCAGAACTAAGCTCTACATTTAGGAAACCATACATAGGTGGTAAAAATATAAAGAATAGTAAAGAAATAATGACCAGGAAATCCAGGGGAAGGAGGTTAATATGGTGGGAAGCAGCTGCCTAAGTAGGGTCTCAAGACAAGATACAGGACATCCAGTGAAATATGAATTTCAGATACACAACAAAGAATATTTTAGCATAAGTATTTCCCAAATACTGCATATGGGAAAGTGTATACTTAGAAAAATCATTTGTTTTTTATCTGAAATTTAATTCCTGCATTTTTATCTGCTGATCTGGCAATCCTACTGTTAAGGTAATGGCCATGTTCTATTTCTTGACAGATTCATTTTGTTTTTATTTTTTTAAATGTATGCATATGTTGTATGTGCTCTTCTGTGTGTATATTGTCCTTCACACTAAAGGAAATATTTGAGAAAGTTATATTGCAAAGTCTCTGTGCTTGTGTATGTGTG
>PVJS01010382.1:0-48147 GCA_004027185.1 Glis glis | reverse complement strand
AGGCGGAGACCGGAGGATCCGGGTTCATGGCCAGCCTCAGCGCGCTTCTCTCTCTCTCTCTCTCTTTCTCTCTCTCTCTCTCTCTCTCTACCTAGTGAGGCCCTCTGCAACTTCGTGAGACCCAGTTTCAAAATAAAGTATAAAAAAAGAGGTAGAACGCCCCTGGGTTCAATCCCCGGTACCACAAAAAAAAAAAAAAAATTAAACATAGACCTACTAAACAATCCAGCGATTCCACGGTAGGTATTTACCCAAGAGAAATGAAAGCATCAGTTCATACAAACACCTGTACATGAAAGAATGTTTACAGAAGGTTTGTTTGTAATAACTCCAAACTGGAAAGAACCCAAATGTTCATCCATGAGTAGATGGATAAGAAAGTGGTGGTCCGTCCATGCTATGGAATCTGACTCAGTAATAAAATAAAATGAATTATTGACACACAAAACAACCTGGGTGGACCCCAAAATCATTATGTGAGTGAGAAAAAAGGCCAAGTTCAAGGAGTTATGCACTGTATCATTTTTTATATGCCATTCATGAATTGATAAGCAGAGGCTTGATAGTGCTTGCACACCGGAGCTAGTCCTTTTGGAACACTTGTTCTGGGAGCTCATTGGCTGCACGAAGAAGCCACACAGAGAACAGAGACCTTCCTCTAGCAGCCGCCCCACCTGAGCTCTGGGCCAACAGCCAGCACCAGCCGCCATCTTGGATTTCCAGCCCCCAGTGGCTATAGGCCAACCATCAGCATATGGAGCAGATGAACTTTCCAGGTGATCCCGGCACAGCTACAAAATCATGAGAGATAATAACATGGTTATTGTTTTAAGCCAGCAAGTTTGGGGTGGCTTATTACAGAGCAATAGTTAACTCAAGTTCTTAGCAGTTTGAAACCTATGTCTTGTAGCTTACTGACTCTAGTATAAAATGAGGCCAGGTTATGAGTATTTCCTGTGAAGATCCTGGGGTTGTACTTCACAGAATTGATTTGGGCCAAGTGTTTCACCTGTAAACTAGTATGACCACAGCCAAGAAGGCTGCCAGTCAGTACCTTGATCATGTGTCCAGCTCTGGAGCTCAGAGGCAGTCAGGTGCCTAACAGTGCTGTTAGTGAATGGAGATGAAAATCAAAGTTCAGTTAGGAGAAGAACAGAAAATGGGTACGGGGCACAGTAGACCAAAGCAACTGCCCCAGTACAGCTGGACCCCAGAGGACTCTCAGCAGAAGAAAGAAACGAGTGCACTTGGGAATCTAAAGATGTTTACACGGCTACAGAAAGATTACTAGATTGTGCAGATTACAGGGGATAATTTTGTGTGTGTGTGTGTGTGTGTGTGTGTGTGTGTGTGTGGTACTAGGGATTAAATCAAGGGACATTCTACCTCTGAGCTACACCCCAAGCCCTATGTTTTATTCCTTATTTTGAAACAGGGTCTCACTAAGTTGCAGAGGATCTCACTAAGTAGTTGAGGCTGGCTGAGAACCTGTGATCCTCCTGTCTCAGCCTCCCAAGTACTGGGATTACAAGCATGCACCACCACGCTAGGCTACAGGGGATAATTTTGGGTAAAACCTTTCACCCAGTTCCTGACACATAGTAACTCCTCAATTATTGATAGCTATTATTTATTTTTATTAATAACACTAGAGGATGGCTATAGAACATGAATAGCTATTTCTACCTCTGCAGACATTAGCCCATATTTGCTTCTAGAACTGGCTACCTTTACATATAAGTACATTTGGCTGTACGTGAAGGGACTATCCCTAGTCCATGAGGCCCCAGTATTTAAGGTGGAGAAGTGTTGCGTGTCTATTTGAAAAGTCATTGTCTTATTAAATTGTAGCCCCAGGGACTGCACTCTATTGTGACTCCTCAATTAGGAGACAAATAACTCAGCCGGGACTAGTCCTGTCTGGTTTCAAGGTTTCCATGGAGACCAGGATAAAGACAGAAGTAGCTTTCAAAGCCTCAGCACCTTCCCTCTGTAGCCAGGGGACAGTGAGGAGGTCTTCTGTGAGATCCCAGGTAGGTGGTGTGGTGTGTGGGTGAACACACATGTGTGCATGTTAAAGGCTTGACTTTATATGTGCACGGTGCATAGCTGGTCCTCTGAGGTGAGACAGTACACTTCTGGGATTCACAGTGAAAAGCTATCACATGTGCTGGGGATATTGCAGCAGAAATCTGCAGGATGGTCTAGGTCCTGCCAGACTGGCTGACCACAAATCCCTGTCTGAATGGGGCCTCACTGCCAGGGCTGGCGGGGCCCCGTGGCTGGCTCAGTGGGTAGTCTGAGTTTTAGTCGTTGGAATGTGATTGGCTTTGGTGCAGGAGCCTGGTCTGCTGCAGAGACCAAGGCAGGAACGGTGACCTCTGCAACTTGGAGCCTGGACTCGCATGGCTGTCTCAGGTGCAGGGGCATTCCACTTGATGCTGCGATTTCCCCTACTTGGGGTTTGGGAGAAGAGGTGAAAACAAGGAAGCGTGCTCGTCTCTAGTAAACTTTCTCTCCCTAGGGCTCTATCTCCAGCGTTTCTCTGCAAAACTCTTTCCCAAGCACCTAGCTCTTGCTGGGCACTCTTCCGCATGCTGCCGCATACGATGCTGTCCTTTGTCATGAGAAGTCATGGTCTACGAGGAGAAGTGAACAAGTAAGCCAGGAATCGCAGATGTGGCTCTGAACGTGGCCGAGTACTACAGAGTCCAGAGAACAGAGCGACACCATTTCTGGGGGCTTGGGAAAGTCTCGTAGTGTTTGGGGGAGACCCAGTTAGCTTCCTCTGTCATAGCCCGCTCCTTCTCACCACAGGGGGTGGGGTCTCCATCTACCCTGATCAGAGTTGATGGTCACAGGATCTGTGCGAGTGCTGCTTCTCCCCACCTGGGCTTTGGTCACCTTGTCCTAGCCTGGGTCGAGATTGCTTCCTGATGCTCGTAACCTCACAATTCAACTACTCTGGGAGGTGACTTGTTCCTAAAGGAGGTTCCTGAAGGAGGTGGCGCTTTCCAATTGGTGAAATGGGGAGAGGAGAATGTCCAAGGGAAGGAGAAGCACATGCAGACGGCAGTATCTGAATCATCTAGAAGTCAGCTTGGCTAGTGTGGCCCCAGCGGGGGGAGAACTGCTCTTCAGCCTCCTGTTAACCTAGCTGTTCTCCCACCAGTCCAATGGGCTCTCCATGGAAGAGGCCACCTGGCTTCGTCTTCTGGTCCTCCTTGGGCCTTTATAAAAGCACATACCCAGAAAACACCCCAGGTTCATCTACTCTTTCATTTCCTTCCTTCCTTCCTTCCTTCCTTCCTTCCTTCCTTCCTTCCTTCCTCCCTCCCTCCCTCCCTCCTTCCTTCCTTCCTCTCTCCCTTCCTCCCTCCTTCCCTCCCTCCCTTCCTTCCTTCCTTCTCCCCTCTTTTATGCTAACATTGAAAAAGTTATTCATTCAACTAGACTAAAAGCTTCTCAAAGACAAATGGTGACTGTTCGCTATTGAAATTCCACTGCCAGACACATTCCCCAGCCCAGAGTAAGTACTCAAAAAATATTTCTTGAATGGCTTTATAACCATGTTTGATGGAATATGTGTATACTCTATGGTTTTTCATTTCTCTATTCTACAGATCTTTGTAGATCAACTATTAACTTTAAGCACTGTCATAAATACTAGGGAGATACGCAATGGTGAGCCAAACATAGATAGGATTCCTGTTCCTTGATGTTTAAGATTGTGACTTAAACGTTTCAACCAAAGTACACTAAGAAATATATTTTATTTTGTGAAGCAGGATTCACACAAAAATAAAAGTGTCATGCATCTTTAGTACATAAGTTGTGCTCTTATATTTTCTATTTTATTCATTTTCCTCAAAGAAAAATGGCAGTTGCAACCCACAAAATTGATTTGTATGACCCATGGCTGCTTAGATCATTCCTGCAATTTGAAAATCATCGATCCAGTCCAGAGGTTCAGACTCCCTTCTCTGCCACAGATCCCCCGGAATCAATTTCAATGCACAAAACAATGTAAATAGGATTACCGAGGAAATCTATTGCATCAAAATGCAATTACAAAAATGTGTTGATAAGCAAATGTGTGATACAGCAATACCTGTGCTTCGTTATCAATGTGTCCAAATACACAATCTGACAGCTGACACATATTCGCTATTCTTTGAAGTAGGGATGAGCAGTAATGCTACTTTTAAAACTCTGCAACCATAATGTGATAGAATGTCTGTGATCATTGGTGGTGACAAAGTCACAGGTGCTGCTAATGCTTCTTTGAAGTATCACCTACATTCATAATTGAAGGAATAGTCGATCTCAGAAGTCAGTGAAAACAAAGGAACAGTTTTTCTTCATCCAAATTTGTAGAACTCAAAAGGTCCATGAGTTCTCCTGTAGGAATTCCTGGTCTCGTGGAGCCACACCTTGCCTGGAAAACCTCGAACCTTTAATGCAGCAGGATTCAAGGCACTCTATGTCAACACTGAGACAGAGCAGCAAAGGAAGAAGTCGGCAAATGATGTTTACCCTGCATTGTCAGAATCAGCCAGCGGATCCCTCAGCTGCCCACGGCTGGAAGTTTCCCCCAAATCTACAGTCTTGCTGGTCAGTTGAGAAATGCTGGTTCACATCCCAGTAGACCCACAACCACATGGTTATGGCTTGGACCTAGAATGTTCCTCAAAGGCTCGAGGACTTAGAGGCTTGGTCCCAGATGCAGTAATGTTCAGAGGCGAGGCTTTGGGGGAAATAATTGGATTATGAGGTCTCCGACCTCATCCCTGGATTAATCCACTGGATGGCTAAGTCATTTGAATGGACCTCTGGCAGGAGGTGGAAATTGTAGTGAGGTGGGGCATGGTTGGAGGAAGTAGGTCACTGGAGGCATGCTCGTAGGGACTATATCATGTCCCTGGCCCCTTCTCTCTCTCTCTACCTCCCGGCTGCCATGAGCTGAGCAGTTTTTCTCCCTCTCGCCCTTCCACCATGATGTTCTGGCTCACCTCAGACCCAAAGCAATGGAGCCAACCAACCATGAACTGAACCTCTGAAACCATGAGCCAAAATAAATCTTTCCTCCTCTAAGTGGCTCTCGTCAAGTATTTTGGTGACAGTGACAGAAAGCTGACTAACACACCCACCTTTTGTGGATGCTGGTCACTATAAGATCTACTAATTTTAAAAACTGGAGTAGGAATAACAGTCACAGAGAGATAAAGGCAGCAAACCCACCAGCAAAGGAAGTAGGCAGGAAGCCCAAGACGACCCTCTCTCCCTTCAGCCCCTGCATCCTGGTCTAAAGTGGGTGACAGCAAGGCAGGCAAGGGGTGGTCCTGCAGTCTGGTGCATTTCTGATCGGACAGATTCAGCTAGAGGAAAAGCATCTTTCAGAGGCGGCTGCATGGGCATCTCAGCAGCATCTTGCGTCCGCTGTGATAACTGATGTGTGGCCCTCAAGCCACAGCCCTTCAAGCTACTAGTAGGTTGACATTAAAAGAAGGGGAGAAATACCAACAAGCATGCTGGACCAATTTAGTTTTGTTAAATACTCCGAAAGAGCTGAGTGTGGGAGGGAGCATTTTATCAGCTCCCCGACTGTTTGTCATTGAAAAAGGTGCCTGCTTGCTAACACATCGTGGAGAAAGTCACTTTGAGACTACAAGTGTTGGATAAATAATAAGATGTTTCTTTGTATAAGATGTTAATAGGCCATGTGGGGTGAATTCCAAGGGAAATGGAATTGTTTGAGAAAAATGGAGCTGGTGTATTTTCTTCTGCTTCTTCATGACTTGTTGGGGGGCATAGGAGGACCCCCAAGTCCTTCTATTTTCCAATGTTTTATCAAGCAGAAATGACAGTCTGTCAGCCATCCAGCTTGGGCAGGAGACTAGCCAGTTGTATGATTTAGGACATGATAGTTAGTTTATGCATCAACTTGGCCAGGCAAGAGCAGCCAGTTAATCAAACACTAATCTTAGTGTTAGCGTGAGGTGTTTTGCACATGTGGCTAACACCTACTACCAGTTGCCTCTAAATCAAGGAAATTATTATCCTTAATAATGGATGGGGGCTCATCCAATCCGTTGAAGGCCTCAAGAGCAAAAACTGAAGTTTCCTGGAGAAGAAAAAACTGCCTCAAGCCTGCAGCATCAACTCCTGCCTGAGTTTCTAGCCGTGGTTTCACACTTCCCACCCCCGCAATCACATGCGCCAATTCCCTAAAATAAATGTCTTAATATGTATGGCTTCTATTTCTCTGGAGAATCTTGACTGATGTGGGATGCATTGTATTTTTTCTCTTTTAAATATTTTTAAGGCAAAATCTGAAAGCAAAGTGATAAACACAACATAACACACACACACACAGAGAGAGAGAGAGAGAGAGAGAGAGAGAGAGAGAGACACACACAATCTATAAGGTTAGAAGAAGAAGCATGGGCCAAAGAGGGGCTGGGTAACGTAGGAACTTTTACCTTTATGTAGTGTGCAGAGGGAGCCATTGGTTCTCATCAGTCTGGCAAGGCCCCTCCACATCTCCCAATCTCTACTCCATCCTCTGCACTCTGACTCCATTCTATCAGACAAGGTACCGAGGAATCTTTGGTCTCTTTCTGCCACATTTTCTCTTCTCTTACTTGAACTGTCTTCACTCCTTGACTTCTGTGTGTGTCTTAGTACTCACTGTATGTCTCTTGTCATCCTCTCTCAGTCTTCTTCTCTCTCTCTCCACCTGCCCCATAAACATTGGGATTTTCTGAGTCTTTCTTTCTGAACACGCAGTTGCTGGGTGATCTCCCCATGTATATCATTTCAACTACCTCCAAAATATTGATGTTTCCCAAATCCTTATCTCCATTCCAGAACTCTCCCTCCATCTTCAAAGTCATCTACCAACTATCAACTGAATGTCCCAACCCAAGTCCCCCATAGCTCCTCTGATTCAGCACACCCCATGTGGACCCGTCATTTCCACCCCCATATTCTGGATCTCAGTTGGTAGAATTTCCACCCACCATTCGCCCTAAGAACAAGTCAATCATTCTTTCTCATGCCTAATCATAAAAGCAATATAAATGCTTTACTTTACTCAGGTGAATGAAATTGGATCATTCTGAAATATAATCATTATTCTAAGCACAGTAAGTGATTTCTGTAATAAGATAATTGGCTGCCTCTGGCCCTAGATAACACCTGAAATAAGTAATATGTGCAACTGTGTTTTTAGTCAAAGTGAAAAAATAATATCCAGGGGCCATCAGGAGGCACAGTAAATGTGTTAGGGTGCTTCTGATAAGTCTGGGGCACTAAGCAGTTGGAATGTGTCAGTCCGTTGGGGCTGCTATAATGAAATACCCCAAATGGGTGGCTTTTAAACCATAGAAATGTATGGTTTGAGAAGTCCAGGGTCAAGACATTAGCGGGTCTTGTGTCTGGCGAGGGCCACTTCCTGGATCATGAATGACCATCATCATCTTATGTCTTCACATGGTAGAAGGGGAGGAAGCACTCTGGGGTCTCTTTTATAAAGGCATTAATCCTATTCATGAGCGCTCCACCCTCATGACCTGATCACCTCCCGAAGGCTCCACCACCGAACACCATCACCTTGGGGATGAGGATTTTGATATAGGAATGAGTGGTGGGCATGGACACAGTCCACAGCAGTGTGTGCTTATGAGAGAGTGGGGGGCAAGATGCGGTTGAGAGGGCTGGCAGAGAATAGACCTCAGGGGGACCTGATGCCTCAGTCAATGACAATCTTTGTCCTGTGTATAATGGAAAACCATGGAAGGTTCTAGAGGGATAGTGAGATGATTGATGTTGCAAAAGATCACTCTAAGCTCCAGTTGGGGCAAGGTTAGGTGGGGCCAGAATGGAGCTTGGATTCCTTGTTCTGGTTCAGTCCACCTGTGGTGGAGCCAGGCATCCAGGGATTTACAAAGTTCCCCACATGATTCTAACATGAATCTTTCTGAATTCTGCTAAGTCCTACCAAACTGGAGACGCTGCTGTGGCCCCAACCAGAAAGACAGCCTGTGCTTCCATAGTGCTTGACCACGGAAGGCTCCTCACTGGCAGCCTGGCTTCCTTAGGCGGCTGTGAGGGATGGAGGTGTCTCTGTCCAAACCTCCATGGGCTCAGGCTTGCCCCTGCACCTAGTAAACAGTGCGGTTCTTTCAACACCCCACTTACAAGCTGATACCGGACCTCGGTTTCCATCCTTTCCATCTCTCTTTTGTTTGATATGTAAAATGCAGATATGCAGAAAGAGAAAGACCAGAAGGTTGCAAGGTGAAGGGCAATGAGACCTCATGTGCCAGATCCCAGACCCCAGTCCTTCCAGAGTTGACTGCATTGCCGCTTTCTTGTGTATCTTTTCAACGGAATGCTATGCCTTTACAACATCTACACATTTTTAGACAAAAGTACTACATACACTATTCTGCATGTTGCTTTTCTAAAACCAACGCATACATTTTGGAGATCATTTCATATAAGGACATAAAGCCTGCCTGATTCTTTAAAAAGAGGCATGGTCTTCCAGGGTCCAGCTGTACCATCATCTATTAAGCCAGTCCCCTAATGATGGGCATTAGTGGTTTCCAGTCTTTTACTATGACAAGCAAGGCACTCATTGGTCCCTTGCATTGTCTTTGCACAGGTTCTCTGTGTGGTAGACTTAGACCAATGCTGGGTGGAAGGCAAGTGCATTTACAGTTTTAACACCTGTCGACACATTGCCATCCGATGGAGTGCCACTCCTCTTTGTCCACCAGCAAGGTGTTCTCTCCTTAGGCATCTGCACTGTGCAATGCCTCCTGGGATTATTTGGCTCCTTAGTAAATCCATTTATATGAGCCTGTGATCTCAGGGCCGCTGTTATTCTTATTGCAGTTTCTTTGATACCAATTAAAAAAATCCTTAACTCTGAACCCGACATTGTGACCAGCCACACTGTAGACATACACCTATTGAGCTCTCTTCTGAAGTAAAGCTGCTAAACCAATTTGCTCCCATTTTGCACCTGGGCTCTTGGATTTCTGTACGCATATTGCAGAAGTTTCCATTTGTCCGTGCATTAATTTCCTTGGCTGCTCTAACAAATCACCTCTAATGCAGTACCTTAAAAAAAAAGAAATAAGCCGGGCGTGGTGGCGCACGCTTGTAATCCCAGTACTTTGGGGGGCGGAGACCGGAGGATCCGGGTTCGCAGCCAGCCTCAGCACTCTCTCTCTCTCTCCCTGTCTCTCTCTCTCTCTCTCTCTCTCTCTCTCTCTCTCTCTCTCTACTTAGTGAGGCCCTCCGCAACTTCATGAGACCCGGTTTCAAAATAAAGTATAAAAAAAATAGGGCCGGGGGTGTAGCGCGGAGGTAGAATGCCCCTGGGTTCAATCCCCGGTACCGCAAAAAAAAAAAAAAAGAAATAATAACAGAAAACTTCCGAATCTGGAGAAAGACAATCTAAGTGCAGAAAGATCAAAAGTAACCAATCAGATTCAATCTGAATAAGCCTACTCTAAAATGTTAAAATTCAGAGACAAAGAGAAGATCTTTAAAGCAGCAAGAGAAAAGAAGCAAATAATATATGAGAGAGTTCCAATACAAAAAAAAAAACCCACAAATGTATTGTCTTACAGTTCTGCTGTTCTCAAGTCCAAAATGAGCCTCACTGGGCTAAAGTCAAGGTGTCTCAGGGGTGTGCCCCTCCCAGAGGCGCTAGGGGGAACCTGGTCCCTGCTCTTTCAGCATCCAGAAGCCCCTGGATTCCTTGGCTGGTGGCCCTCCTCCATCTCAAAGCCAGCAGCAGTACAGCATCTTCCAGTCTCTCTCTAGCTATCCCCTGCTAGTATCCTCACATCTCCTTCTCTGATTCTCCTGCTTCCCTCTTTCATCTTTTAAGGACCCTGTGATTGCATCATCTACCTAGATAATGCAAGATACTGTTCCTGTCCGAAGTTCCTTAACCGAATGACAACTGCAAAGCCCCTTTAGCCAAATAAGGCAATATACCTGCAGGTATATTGGGAGGTATCTGGGAGGTAGGACATGGACATTGTTAGGTAGCCAATATTCTGCCTTCCACAATTTTAATTAAATATCATCTAGTTAAGGCTAATTGCTTCAAGTGCTGCTCGAACATAAATGGGCCTCAGTGTCTTCCCTTCTATGGGAATTTTAAACTAAGTACCAGCCAGAGCATAATGTTGAGCTAAGCATCTTTGGCACTAGATGAAAGAATTATAAGAAATAACATGTGGACATATGCTTTACAGTTTATAAAGAACATGTACATCGATTATCACAAAATAATTCCCACTGTTGGATGAGGAAACTGAGGCTCCTGGTGATTGGGGCACTGTGGGTGAGGATCAGCAAGGTTCTTCCAGCTCCAAACCCTCCCTCTTTCCACTGCACCGGCTGCCTGAGAGTAGTGCTGCCAGCATGCAGGGAGTCCCCAGAGAACATCCTTGAGAATCTTTTCCACTGTGGGTTTCCAGAGCTGCCCTAAGCTACCAATTTGGGTTGGAGTCAGGGATCCCCTTCAACAGTTTATAGGACTTGTTTTCATGCCTCAACCAGAACTTATGACACCCTCATCTGTTGACATCCTAGGCAGTCCTGGGATAGTGTCTCCATATACCCGATGGCCCCAAGGAGATGTGGGCTCAGAGACATTGGGGCCACAGCCAAGCTTATGTTGTGAGGTAAGACCACCAGAGATGACCACTCAGACCCAAGGTAATGCCAATAGAAAGTCTTTATTACCGGCCGGGACTACACTGGGTGTCAGACCCAAGTGCAGTCCAGAGCAGTTTTCCAGGGCTCCGTATATACAACAAAACCATAAGCTCGGGGGTGAGAAGTACAGGTTCTCATAGCAGGGGTGGAAAGTCCCCAAAGGTTCTTTTTAGCAGTTGAGCAAGCCTAGCGGAATGTACAGAAGCAAGAAAATAAACTGTTAGCACAATAGCACAATGAGTCGTTGCTACAGCACAATATGTTGTTACCAACAAACCGTTAACTACCCTATCAACTTCCTGGTCTGATTTTGCCAAGGTGAACTTCCCTGTATTAGGGCCAGATTGGGGCCATTTTTGAGTAACAATACAGAGTCACTTTAGCTAACAGGTTACTCTGGTCAACAAGCTCTAACTATGCATCATCACACTTACAGTGTTGAGTCTCTACCTAGAGACTCAAACCCACAGAGGTCTTCTTCCTGAGCCACACTGTCTTTTCCAGAGATGCTGCCCTGGAATGCTAGGCATTCTAAATATCTGAAAGGATCTGCCCTCTCTTCAGATAACTTGGAGGCTGAGTGGGGAACTAGAAGGACAGGACTGCTCACTGGGTGCCAGCACTTCCCACGGTGGCTCGTTTAATCCTGATATCTGTTTAGCTACCATTAACACCTATTTTATTGACGGGTGCTCTGAAAGTAAGGTCACAACAATGGCAAAGTATGGACTCTGTGCTAAGTTGTTAAAGTCCAAAGCCCGTGCTTTCTTTAGCCGACCTAAATGGAGGAGCTATCAAGCATGAGTCTGGGTTAAAACAAAACAAAAACAGCACTTGCTATGAGATAGTGTGCTGCTAGGAGCTCCACATGCCCTGTGTATTAGATTGGTTTTTCATTGCTATGACCAAAATCCCTGCCAAGAACAACTTAGAGGAGGAAAGATGTGTTTGAGCTCATGGCTTCAGAGGTTCAGTCCATGGTGGTCCGGCTCCAAGGTAGAAACATCATGGTGGCAAGGTGTGGCTGAGGGAAGCTGCAGGTTCAGAAAACAGAGAAGGAGGAAGGGACCAGAGACATATACAGTCCCCAAGGTCCCACCCCCCATGACCTACTTCCTCCAACCATACCTTGCCTGCCTATCATTACTACCCAGTCAGTCCATTCAAATTATGAATCTACCAGTGGATCTACACACTGATAAGGCCAGCATTCTGATTCAATGATCTCACCTCTGAACAGTCTGCATGGCCAACACAGGGACTTTTCTGGGGGACATTCTGGATCCAAACTATAACACCCGGGTTAGGTTTGCCACTGAGTGGAACTAAAGTGCATGCAGCTATTGGGGGAGGCCGAGTGAGAAAGAAGAAGAACACGGCCCACTGGCTAGTGTCTATGGCCCTACAGTTGCCAGACTTCCTCCCCTACCAAGAGGAGGGAAGGCACAAACAAGGATTGTCGGGGGCAGGGGAGAAATGACAGTCAATTATTGGATAAAGTTACAGAACCAGTAACTAGCTAGAGACTTGTCCACGAATGCCCTCCTGGCTTGCTTTGATTACCAGTTGTCTGGGTTGTGCTTCATTTCAGCTTTTCCTTCAATTTAGCTCCCATCTGCTACTCCGTTTGCCTGAGCCCACCGCTAGAGACCCAGGCATGCAATTATCCCGCTCCTACGCACTTTCTTGTTCTCTTGCTCTTTGAGTTTAATTCCCCTGAGAGGCTCTGCCTTGAGCTTGTTTCAAACCCTGCAGTTACAAGGAGGCACCTAACAAGACCAGGAGCAAACTTCGGCACTGTGCAGCTATTTTTTTTTTAAATGGGATAATCAGGGGAAGATGTCAAACAGGGATCTCCATGTTGCTTCGATGCCTGGAAGGCTGAAAGGGTGCGCAGCCTTCCAAAGCATGTGCTGCAGTTGGCACGTGTCTGCTGAGTTGTCCCTCCTGGAATCCGTGGGCTTCTTGACTTCACCTGAGATGTGTGACTGGATCTCATCCAGTTAGAGGCTCCCAGGCCTGGAATGCCTCCTGATCATGGTCAGCAGAGAAGCGCCCCAGCAAGGTTACCACCCCTGGACGCAGAGCTCTGACCGCAGCCACTGCAGTGTGTGGCATTCCCAAGGGAGGCTTACTCTCCTCCCAAGGCACACTATGGTGTAATGACTTTGATTGTGGAGATTGCAGCTAGAACGTGGCATCAGGAATATTTTGACTTGGAACCAGCATTCTCAGTGATGCTAAATGCCTGCAGAAACTCCAAGGGGTGACAGAGAAATCTATGAGTACCATTCACACAGTGTAGCTGTGTTGGTGGAAATTCAATTAGAGAAGTAGTTATTTAGTGCCTGCTGTGTACCTAGCACTGTGCCGAGCACTTAGGATACGGGGAGGAGAATGTGGGTGGAGAGGAGACAGAAGAAACAATATGCAAGTCTGTAAGTAAGTACTAGTGCTTCTGCACAGGATTGGGCCAAATGAAAACAATGGTTTATGGAGAGGAAGCCGACTGGGACACAGGACCAGTGTTTCCAAGATGTATCAGCAAGAGATTAGTTGTGAATTGGTCTGGCTCCATCAATGCCTGATCCCCCGGCACTGATTCCTTTCCTGGGCTGAAGCAACCCCCAGGGGTGTGAACTATCCCCATAGGTGCTCTCCCTTCCTTCTGGGAAGGCAAAACCAAGACGGTGAGGACATGTGGCAGAAGGATGCCAGGGGACAAAAAGATCAGCCTACGAGTAAACACAGGCCCCTCTGCCCCCAGCTGAGGACAACACCTCACATGTGGCCCTCACAAACAACCCTGTAAAGTAGGCATTGCTGCCTTTGTACAGGCAAGGGAACTGACATTCAGAGAGGTGGAGTGAGTTGTTCAGTTCACACAGCCCAGGTATTCGGTCTGCAGTGCTGGGGTCACATGCTCCAGCGAGAGCTCTGAGCTCCCCTGGGGGCTTCTGCTGTGCCCTTCCATTCCTACCTGTTCAGGGTCCTTCCTTTCCTGGAGAGAGCTCAAGGGCTGCAGAGTCAGGGTCTCCTCGCCTTTTGAAGGAGTGAGCACCCCACTCTTCTCTCTACCAGACATGAAGAGCACTGGTTAATGGCTCTCCGATTGCTGGCTTGGCTCCATCCCCTGATTTAGACATTTCAAAGCTTTTTGCCTGCAAAGCAGACATTGTCCTCGGTGGCCAATGACACAGACACGGCACAGAGGCTTTGCCTTTGTGGAAATGTGCTTTGCCTGCCGAAAGCCCCGTGTCTGCAAGGAGATCAGATGGACGGGGGAACAGCAGTCCACTCGTAGTCCTCTTCCAAGTTTTGTCAGCCACTGGAACTCTTATGGAGTTAACTGCAGACGCATAACCTGCCTCTGTTCAGAAGTTTGAAGCAGCTGTTTTTGGTCAATGACAAATTGATGCTCAAGAATAAAACAGAATAGGGAGCCCTGGGCTGATTTTTATCACTGAATTGCTAAGCTACTCAGAAGCCACAGAAAAAAAGAACTGAAATATCATCTTCTTTTTTTTTTTTTGCGGTACTGGAGATTGAACCCAGGGGCATTCTACCTCTGAGCTACACCCCCAGCCCTATTTTTTATTCTTTATTTTGAAAAAGGGTCTCACTAAGTTGCGGAGGGCCTCACTAAGTAGCTGAGGCTGGCCACGAACCCAGATCCTCCTGTCTCAGCCTCCCAAGTACTGGGATGACAAGCGTGCGCCACCACGCCCGGCTGAAATATCATCTTCTAATGAAAGAAAAAATGCAAACTCATTCCTAGGAGGAGGGACCCACCCAAGCCCTGGCACACCCCAAGGGTCTTTGGCTAAATGATGATCTGTGTCACAGGGACCGTGGATTCCAGCGCCTGGACAGGTGTATCCTGCCCCCGCCCAAACAGCCCTCTGTGGGGAGGAGTCTTCACTGGAGACCTCAGCAACCCCAGCAGCACAAGAGAAGGCAGGGTTAGAACAGAGCAGGAAGCTGGGGCAAGTGGGTATCCAAGGAAGAGACCAGAAGCAGCTCACACCCCTGGCGGCTGAGGGGCAGGGACCTGGGAGCAGGAGCTGCCGGTGAGGTTGGTGTGTTGAGTGACATCGAAGGGCCAACTTGCAAGGAAGACTCATCGGGTTCCATGGCTCAGGCTGTGAAGTGGGGCGGGAAACTGACCTGAACCCAGAGGGGAGGTGCTGCAGTGCCTGGGGAGCAGAACCTGGTGGTGACCGAGTCACAGCGCAGGCACATTTGGGAGGACAGGATGCTGCCCTGCTGGTTCTCGCTGCCCTCACCCAGCTTATGTGTAGGCCAAGTCATGGGCCCGCCAAACTGGCAGCCCCATGCCACAAAGTTCCACCCTGTGACCTGGGTGCCATCTCCCACAGTCATTGAGGGGGAGATGGGAAGTCCCAACCCATACCCCTACCCAAGCTCAGTCCACATTCAGCCTGGCCGGCTGAGCTAAGACTGCGCTCCCTGACCCCCTGCCCTGGCCTCCCACCCTCTTTAGTTTTAGATGTAACTAACACAGAAGAGCGGATCAGGACTTTAAAAAAATCCTTAAGATGCTTCGCCTGACCTTTTCCCTCCCTTCTGCACATAGCTCAGAACCAGGACAGAGCAAGAGGTTCTACCCAAACTCTTCTTGGGAAATGCTTGGTGCCACGGGTCCCAAACCCAGCCCATGCTGGAGCTCTCTGGGCTGTCACTGATGATACAGGTACCAAGGCCCTCTGCAGAGGTACCAAGCATGCAGGTTTGGGTCAGGTGCCAGGGGGCTGGGTTTGAATGAATGATCCAGGTAATTCTGAAGTCTGTTCCATTTGGGAATTGCTGTCCCAAGGGTGAGAGTATGGGCTTACCACCTGCCCGCTGGGGTTGCAAAAGCCTCTTCTCTTCTCTGGGTCATGTTTTTACTGTTGATGTGCACTTGACAGTGTTGGAGGTTCACTCTGTCTAACTGCCTGTGTGTGCCCAAGGGGACCCTGCCAGGTGCCAGCCGCTGCTGCGGGTCCTTCCTTCATGCTCCAGGGGGCTGCTGACTATTACAGCAGCACAGAATGAACTAAGGTATTTGGGAAGGGTGGGGAACATTCTTCTCCCTGGGCAGGTGTGTTGGGAGGATGGATGGCTGCTGTGGGTTTAGGCAAATTCAGAGATGGTCCCAAAGGGTGAATACCTACCACTTAGAAAGCTGTGTAAATCCACAAGCACCTGGGGCAGTGGATGTAGGAGAAAAGAAGCTACAATATTGAAAGACAGGAGAGAAAAGAAATAAAAAC
Source organism: Glis glis (assembly GCA_004027185.1). Classification (NCBI taxonomy): domain Eukaryota; kingdom Metazoa; phylum Chordata; class Mammalia; order Rodentia; family Gliridae; genus Glis; species Glis glis. Next base: position 32,122 of record PVJS01010382.1, on the reverse strand, counting down.
TTTGGTGTCTCCATAAAACTATGAAAAATCAACATTTCTGACAATTAACTTATATAAATATATAAACGTGTTCATACCAGGTCAGCACAGCTTGGATTAGATTTTATAACAGGAGACTTTATTGGACAGAATCACAATATATATATATATATGTATATATTCCCCTGTATTAACCGTCCATTCTATCATAAAAATATATTACAACATTTGATATGTATCCACGAAACACAAGCCATTGTAAACAGAGCAGGCAGCATCGGCCTTGGATTCAAAAATCTTGAGTCCCATTTCAACAGAAAACAGTTGTTGGCAGGTGTACTACATGAACAGTAATATTGCCACATCAGGAGGGCGTCTGGTAATATTCTTTTTTAAATAAGTGGAGCCATACTTCTTTTTCATAAATTAGAAGAAAGTCAAGTTAAAGCTACAGTGTTAAGAAACATGAGAAATGTTAAACTTTTGCTTCATCTGTTTTGTACTCAGTGGGCAGCTCTTTGTGTTGATGAACATTCACCCATATGTACACACTCACGGGCGCACAGAGTCATGGGAACACACAGATGTCCCACCTATTTCCCTATGACTTTGATATTAAGGACTTGCCATGCACTACAGAAGCCGATCACTTGCAGATCACTCTGTCCCCAGGAATGAAATAGCTTTTATTTTTCTAAATCCCAGTTTCCAAAAGTATTTTTGAAGTGTGCAAATAGAAAGTGCATTTCCATGTGAAATACTAAACTAGCCGGCACACACTTAAGATTTCTTTAATGTGGCTCCCCTCTGTCATCTACTGGCTACTCTCTGGATGCCCCAACCTATGGATGATGTGAGTCCCTTACCTCACTTTGCACAGACACTGAAAAATAGTAAAGTCTGTAAGAACTCAGGGATGCAAAGTGTTGAATTTTGGTGTTCTCCTGACATGGAGCCTCTGGGTGTTCTAATGGTGATGATCAACCAACTCTCCTTTTACTTATGGGAACTGATGGTTTTTCCTTTGGACCCTGGACCTGGAAAAGCGTGTGTGCTTCCTCCAGAAGAGAGGATGGACAGGTGTGGCTGACCTTGCTGATATCATCCACTGCTCAAGACCCCATGGCACAGGGAGACATCCACACTCTCCTAGGAGCTTCCTCACCCAGATGAGAAATACACACGCAGATGGCAAGGATTTAAAATCCTTCTCCCAGATGAGCCTAAGAAAATAAAGACTGGCCTCTTTCAATGTTTAGAAAAACCACCCCAGGTGGTAATGAGGATCAGGCAAGGCACCTTTAGGATTTATCACTGGACTTCCACAGCTGTTTGTGACCTGTAGCAAGCCGGGTTTCCCCAGGGGAGATCCTGATGGGGTTGGCCACACACCAGACCCCATAAAAGTCCCTGTGCTCCAGAAGAGGGTGTATTTACACATTTGTTGTAAAACAGAATTGTTGAGGTTTGGAACGATTTCAGTTTGTAAGGAAACTTGGCATTCGAAGCTTTTTCAAGCAAGGGGTTTGGTTACTATTAATAATTCAAGCAAAGATTTGGTCATGAACAAGCTGAATGAAGGTAACGGCAGGCAGAGATGCCAGGGGCGGGTGCTGGGTATTTGAGCCAGGCCGGAGCAGTCCCTATGATCTGGTCCTTAGGAACCTGAATGTCGCAGCTGCCCCGCTAATCTAGTGTCCTTGCGGTGGGGTCCTGTGCTCCCTCGCCCTTTGACGGCACTGGCCATGATGGTGGTACTCTGAATCTCATAATTCAAAACAGACTTTCTGTTTCCAAATACAAATGTGGGGCTCTTTGAAACTATCAAAGCATCAGCTACAGGTTCTACCAAACATGCACAACAGCTTCTGTGCCAGGGAGTAAGTACAGTGCTGACTACGTAGTCACTGAGCCTGCCTGTGGGCACACAGGGAATACCACGTGTTGCTGTTCTAAGAGCACGTGCAGGCCCAAGGAATGCAGTCTTCTGAGTCAAAAATCCCCATCATTTAAAAAGTCCTAAGTACAGGTGTCCGTGATAAACTAGAGTGCTGCCGAAGCTGATTAGATTCATATTTGACCTTCAGATGCTAGAATCATGTTGACATGACGCACTATACCAGCAAATTGTACAACGCTGCCCGGAGAGGTGGGTGGGTGTTGAATTGCTCAGTAGCCTGAGGACAACTTTGGCGATAAGGTGGCCTCTGCTGTGTAAACTTTTCCATTTGTCTCCCTGGAGTAGGTGGCAGTGCCCCTTCGGGCCCTGCATTGATATTAAATGTGTAACACTCCCTTACCAAAGACCTACATTGGTTCCCGCTCAGGACACCATGGGAGGCTGTGCCCTGCGTGGACATGGTTGGTTTCTTAAGAATGAGTCAGGCCCTTGAGAATGAATGTCAATGCCCTCCAAATGAATGCAATTCCTTTTGCACTCCCTCTCCCTTTCCCTTCTTACCTCCTTCCCCCTTCCCTTCTCTTTCTTCTTCTTTTCTTTCTTCCTTTCTTTTTGGGTAGCTAAGTATGTATATTAATCTTCCCCATATCTTCTCTTTGTAATTTTAACAGTCTCAACTTCAAGACTTCCATCCCCTCCCACATCAGCCAGGGATGATGATAACTCTGTCTCGAGCTCCGCCCTTCTCTGAGCTCACTGGACACCATTCTGGATAGACACTAAGCTTCCACCGTACCAGTCCTCACCGGGCTGGCTCATATCTCCTCCCTGTCTTGCCACATGTTCTTCCTCAATTACCAGCTCTGGTCCAAACCTACCACTGCCTGTGCCTTCCCAAACCCTCCTTTCCCATCAGCCAAGTTCTCCAGCCCTCTCTGCACCCCCACAGCACTGAGCACACACCCCAGGGTGTGCAGCCTGTCCCTCACACCCTAGAGTAATTGCTCATCTCTCCCAGGGCCTGACCCAGTGCAGGGCCTGGCATACAGAGCCGAGGAGTGACAGGTGCATGTTTCCCCGGCCCTGGTTGGAGCCAGAAACTGCCACTTGCTGTTCAGTCCTCCACTCCAGGAACCTGCTCTCTGAATCCTGGAAGACTGCGGCCTCTGCACGGTGATGTCTGGGTCAAGCTGAGTGACATCACCATAGGTTCTAGCCATTTCCTTCCCCCTTGAAGAATCCCTGGAAAGCTGGAGGATCCCATGTCTTGGAACCTATGACTCCCCGCCAGGTAGCTGATGCCCAAGAGTGTCCAGCTCCTGCTCCTTCATTCTGTGCTTGGGACAGAGGTATGAGGAGGCCTTTGACTTCATAGTTACATCTGAATTGGAGAGGCAGGAACAAGCTAGAAGTAGGCTAGCTCCCTGAGGCCAGTGGCCCACTTGAAAGAAAATGCGAACTGGCTGGGGGTAGGGGGTTTGCAAAGTACACTGCTTCTACACAACTTTCTCTGCTGCTTCTATAAGAGCAAACTATAGAAGCCAAGTTCCACCTGGTGTCTCCCACGTCTGCTCAGCCCAGGGTCTGAGGGCCAAAGCCGGGGTCACAATGCTAACTCCTGCTGCTACAAGGAATGAGGAGGATCACTGGGTCCAAGGAAAATGCTGTGTCCTACTGATGCCCATGCAGCTGCTGGCCCAGAGCTTCAGGAAGACCCAAGTGGACAATGAACCTCAACACCTAAAACATCAGCCAGATCGATGCCCTGCAGAGATAGGGGCGTATGAGCCATGGATTCTGAGAACAGAGGTGGCTGCTAAGTATCTTCTCTCGGGATTCCCCTGGGCACACAGAGGAGAAGGCTCACGAGGAGCTGGGGGGAGGGGTGTGTGCTGACAACGGAGAGTCTCTCTAGCTAGCCAGGCTAGACCTGCCCAGAGCGGGGTGCAGTGGGGGACTTCCCCATTACCCTCCTGGAGACCTCCTGCTTTGCATCCCCTCTGATGTCCCTCTTCCCTCAGGACCAGCAAAGCTCCCTCGATCTGTAAAATGGAGATAATAATAGTTATCTCCACCATAAATTATCACAGAGATTACCGGAAGTCCTACTGTAAGCCCTCAGCACAGTGCCAGGTGTCAAGCCTCCACTCAGAGCACACCAGCTGTTGGGACCATTGTCATCATCACTGGCTGCTTCTGGGGCACCTGTCAGGGGCAGTCACACTAGAGGAAGCTGGGAACCCACAAGATCCCTGCACCCCGGAACCATCTCTCCCTGGCCCCGACTCAGCCTGGCTGCTTCCAGTCTGAGGCTGGGTAGGGAGAGGTGGGACGTGCTCTGGCCAATAGCAGAAATGTCAGATGTCATCCCCTTCCCTAGTAGGCTGCCTGGGGTGAGCTTGATCAAGACCCAAGCAGGTGTCCTGGGAGCCCCTCTGAATGCCTAGTTCCTGTTTTCTAACAAGGAGAAATCCCAGGTCTGCCATATTCTGTCAACACCCCCATGTACAATTCCTGCTCACCACCTTAGAGCCCCAGGGAGGAGAAAGGCCACTCTGCAAATGCGTGGAGGGGAGGCACGGTGGGTGGACAGTCTCTGCTGTGTTCCAGGGTCTTCCAAAAATAAGCTTTCAGCATTTCATGGAGAGATCCATTTTGTCCTTTTGAGAAAAAAATGATCCAGCCCTTGAAAAAAGTTGGAGATGAAACCACTTGGAGAATTAGGGAAAGATACAAGATAATGAAACTTAGACTTTAGAAATACAGTTTTCCATACAGTTTATCCAGACATCTGAGATCATTTTCCCTAAGGGAATAGTTGGACAATTACCCCTGTCAGTTACCTGGACATTGAGGGTTGGAAATGCAGTATTCCAAGTCCAGTTCAGCCTGTTTAAATTGATGTCTGAGGAGGGGACACCATAATTCACATTTTAAACCACTCCCTTGGTGACACTAGGGATAGAAAAGTTTAAGAGCCAGTGGCTTGCTGGGCATGGTGGCACATGTCTATAATCCCAGTACTTGGGAGGCTGAGATGGGAGAATTACGGATTCGAGGCCAGCCTCAGCAACTTAGTGAGACCCTCACTAAGTAACATAGCAAGATTCTGTTTTAAAATAAAAAGAGCTGGGGGTGTAGCTCAGAGGTAGAATGCCCCTGGGTTCAAACCCCAGTATCACAAAAACAGAAGAAAGGCAGTGGGACCCCCAAACACCCCAACCTCTTCTCCATATTCATGGGCCAAAGGATATGAGGTTATGATCCAGGGGATTTCTGGCACCTGATAAAATGTCCTTATTTCAATCAGGCAAATTAGTTTGGCCTGCATTCCAGTAAAATTCTTTTTTTTTTTTTTTTTGGTACTGGGAGTTGAACCCAGGGACATTCTACTTCTGAGCTACACTCCCAGCCCTTTTTATTTTTTTACTTGAAACAGGGTCTTGCTAAGTTGCTGAGGCTGGCCTGGAGCCTGCGATCCACCGGTCTCAGCCTGACAAGTCCTGGGATCCAGGTGTGCGCTCCCACGCCTGGCTGCATTCAGGTTGAATTCTAACAATGAACAAGCAGCCTTCGGTTCCTCCGAGGGTCACAGCACAGCCAGGCAAAGACATCTACCTGCATCCAAACATGTACAAGGGTGACAACCGGGACGGGAGCCTGGCCCCATTCTTTCTGTCCTCTCTTAAGAGGAAAGGCACATAAAAAAGAAAACTAATTTCATAAGCATGAGGAGAGAGTTTATTGCTCAGGGTGTCAGGAGCCTGGGCTGAGTCCCAGGAAGAGATGACTCAAGGTGTCAGGTTCCTCCTCCCTGCCTGACTTCTAAATGAATGCACGCAGGCTGGCTCTCTGCAAGAGGAGGATGGGGACCGAGCTGGCCACGAGGGACACAAACCCAAACAGCAGGGCACTTACCATGTGCACGGTGCCCTCGGGCGCCCCAGGGCTCTGAAATGCCTTCCTTCATAAGGGGACCCAAGGAAAACCTGGAATAGTGGCAGAGTGATTACAAAAGGCAAATTCTGAGAGCGCAGAACTGGGAACCAAGCCCTCTACCTGGATTTAGGAGTCAAAAAGCCTCTCCCCTATTATTTTCAAACTTCTTGACCTGTCTTTGCCCGGCCAGCTGCTCCCTGTGTTTAAGCTTTTGCTAAATAAAGTCAATTGAGTGAATGCCAGGCCAGAAATCTGGGTGCTTTTATGTGTTATACCTGAGGAAACGATGTGACGCTTGACAAATTAAATTTCCAAAATGAGGTAGATAATTTAGTTGGGAATAATAAAACCCAGGGGGCAATTTTAGAGACTGTGTGTGGATGGATATAAACATTTATTGGAAGGTAATGAGAGCAGAGTTGGTGGTGCTGACTGCCAAGGCAGCGATTTTCTCTTCCCTTCCCCTTGGGTTTTGATGCCTGTGTTTAAATAATAATGAAAACACCCAGTTGTTCGACTTATCTGGGGATTTTGTCTACGTGACGTCAATGTGACTGGCCTCATTGGTTTTTAAGCCGTTTTAGAGGTATAGTGAAAATTATGAAATGCCTCTTTCAGGATATGTGGTGTTGTGGGTTGACAGATCTTGCTTTTTAGTTGAAGAAGAGGAAAAAGAGATCTAGTTGCTACCAGAAGTACAATATGTTGCCGATACAGAGCAAGCAGAGAACAGGCTGGCTGCCATTAATATTCCAAACTGGTAACTGATAAAAATGTGTTTTGCTGCTTGGATTTGACTGTCTGCTGACCTGATCTGCTGGGTCTCTGTTCCTCTTTTGCCAACTCTGGGAGTATTTGTGTATTTGTGAGAAAAGGGAGATTCTCCTGTCAGCAATGACTCTGCTGTGGCCTCGGCTCCCTGCTCCATCGCAACCCCAGTGACACTCTGGGACAACAGAGAAAGAACAGCTGCTTGTCACCAGGGAAGCTCTACAACAGTGAGTGACTATTGTGACTTGAACTTCAGTGGACAAATGGGCTCTGAACTGGAGCACTTCTGTTTCAGTAATATACAACGTCATGTGGCAGTGGTGTGCTGGTAGGTGTTTAACAACCAACTCTCTGGGGAAAGTCCTGATATAGCATTTGCTCACTTTCATGGTACAAAAACTCCCACCATGGCTGATTGAAAGCTACCAAGATGGCGACCCTGATCACAGAAAAGAAAAGGGACATCCCTCCTTTGGCTGCCCCAATCAGGTGTGTCATACCTCTGCTGGCAACAGGGAGATGTCAAAGCCTCCTCAGATGCTACATCTGTCTCCATTCTGGTCTCCATGGAGACTCTGAAACCAGACAACACTAGGCCTGGCTGAGTTGCTTGCTAAATGAGGAGCTAAGAGTTAATAAGACAATATCTTTTCAAATAGATATACACACACTTCTCTGCCTTTAACTACTCTCCCGGTGGGTCCCTGACGGATGGTGCCCTCCCCCTACATCTCCCAGACCAGGACGTGGGGAGCTATAAGGAGAGAGTGAGCCCTCTGATTCTGGCACTCCCTTTTCTTTCCACCCTGAAAGAATCACTTCAGGAAAGAAAAATAACTGCTCTGAGCAAGTACAAGTCAATTCGAAATGGTAAATAAGAATGGGACGGGGGGAAAGTATGGCCAGCTCTTCTTGGTTTTTATGAGATTGAGACGGGGGCTGCTAATGGATTGGCTGTGAATTACAGTTACAGTATTCGATGAAAGTTTCCCTCATCAGTAGCACAGGGCACATTCTTGGTGATCTTGGACAGCCTCTGCTTTCTGGAGACAGACTTAAAGAAACTAAGACATTGAGCCACTAGGTGAATGTAACCTGGTGCCTGAGATTCAAGGCCGGATTTCTGCTCAGCTACTTCTTGCCTGTGCATTTAACAGGATGTGTAAGACAAGGGGAAATACTTCCTGGCAGGTCAGGTCACAAATGGGGAGGGGAGAGACCAGTCAGCCACTTTCTCTCTGTCTTTACTTGGCTCCCATGTTTATGACATGTAAGAAGGTGACTTCCTAGCTGGGCATGGTGGCTCATGCCACCAAATTCCAGTATTACAAATCCCAGTATTTGGGAGGCTGAGACAGGAGGATCGCAGGTTCGAGACCAGCCTCAGCAATTTAGTGAGGCCCTCAGCAACCTAATGATGCCATTTCAATATAAAAAATAAAAAGGGCTGGGGATGTGGCCCAGAGGTAGAATGCCCCTGGGTCCAATCACCAGTACCAATAATTAATTAATTAATTTTAAAAAGTGACTTTCTGGTTAGACGTCACAGAACCTAATGCATGTATTACCTGCCTATTTAAACCATTTTCATGCTAAGATTGTCAACACACACAAACATTAGTTGTTGGGTTTTTTTGGGGTGGGGGGGACAAAAGTTGAATCCAATTTACCATTCCTAAGACAACTGGTTGCCAGTCAGTGGGTAGCCACCAGTTGCTGAACACTGTCCCCTTGGGCATAGAGCCCCAGGCTCCCAGCGAAGGGTACCAGCTGGGTAATATTTGGGTTAAAGCAGCCACCACTACCAAGTGTAGAAGAGTCACCACGTTAGATCTGGGCCCGATCTCCACTACTGGCCTCAATTTAAGCATGACTTAAGTGTTCCACGGAGACCATGGCTTTTCTTCACACGGAGCCCCACGTCCTGTGGTTAGCAAGGGGGTGGGTGCCATGCCTCCCACCAACTAACAGCACTCTGTCCTTACAGTGATCGGACTGTCATCCCCTGGGGAGCCTCTGGTGAGTCTAGGAGCCCCAAAGAACCTCGGAGCCCCAAAGAACCTCTCAGGAGGAAAGGCCAGAGCATGGCCCTTGGCCATCCTTTGGTGACAAATAGGGACAGTCCAACATCTATCTGCCTTTGAGGAGCCAGGAAGCAGGCCCTGGAGCCCCTGCAAGCCTGGGAACCAGCACTGCTGGGCTAGCTGGGGGATGGTGCAAGTGGTGTCCGCCCAGGCCCCCCAGCCGCTCTCCCTCTTCTCCCCAGCCGGCTCATTCCAAACTCCAGCGGGCACGTGGTCCTTCACTCAGACACTGGCAGAATGTTCTGGCTGTGAGAGTCACCTGTGAGCCCCGAGGAGCGGATGGAGCGTCTATGGAGAATCCTGTTCAGAATCTCTTGGCAGCTCTTGCGGTACTGGTGTCGCAGCAAGGAGTACACGAAGGGGTCCGACGCGGCCTTGCTGTAGGCCAAGCACTTGGACAGCACGCCCCAGTGGGGGCCGATGGGCGCTGTGGAGAAGAGCTCCACCAGCCTGCAGAAGGGCAGAGAGCAGAACTGAGAGCACGAAGCACTGTCCCCACCACCGTTTCCCGGCCACATCTTTTACTCCTAGGTAACAGTGACAACAATTTATATCCGACGATGGTGACAGTGAATACTCATCAGCGTTTTTATTCTAAGGCCTGTGCTCACTAAGCACTTTATCCGTGCGACTGCATTGAACCTGGAGGATATTATGACCACCGTTTCCCATGGGAAGAAATAGATGTCCCAGGGGGTCAAATTGTTTACCCAAGGTCGCATGGTCAGTCAACTGCAAAGGTGGAATTGGAACCCCGTTCCATCTGACCCTGAATTCCAATCTTCACTAAGAAATGGGCTCATAGCTAATGGTATGCTGGCTTTGCTGCTGGCTTGGCCCAACCCTGAGCGAGTGTCTGCCCTCCTTGGGCCCACGTGTCTTATGAAGAGCAAGGAGTTTGGATGAAATCGACTCTGTGATCTTTTCCCCTTGAAGAGCCTGGTGTGACTCTGCCTCCAACCTGGCTCTGTCTTCCCCAGGAGGCCATGTGGGAAGAAGGGCTGAGAACAACATGGCAGACGCTTTGCAAAGCTCAAAGCAGGTCCTACACCAGGAAGAAAGCCGCTGGCAAGGAAGACCCCTCTCAGGTTGGGGATTCCAGTAGTCTCTGACCAGAGCAAAAGTCATGGTACCTCAAAGTGACCCTCATTCACTGGGGGAGGGAGGGCAAGGGAAGATACAGCCCATGTGTCATGGGCACGGTTCTTAGATCCTCTTCATCTACATCAACCCCCCACTCGGTGGTGCTAAGGCCAGGCTGCGGGGTTAGCGAGAGACTGCCGCCGTGTAAATGGAATCCCACTCCCGCCTCAATCACGGTGTCCAGCAACAAAGGTGCCCAGCACCCTTGCCCACATTTGGACATTATCCAGCATTAACATAGGTAAAGAGCTGGAAAGAACTTAGAGATCATAAAATACCCTCTAGCAGCTCACTGTCAAATGAGGAAATTGAGGCCCAGAGAGGGGAAGACATTGCCCGACATCGCAGCAAGCCAGTGCCGTGGTAGGTCTAGCACCTGTCTTCTACCCGTGGCGTCTGCAGGGTAGAAGGCAGTCGTGGCTCTCAGCTTGCCAGGCTGCCCAGCAGAGATCCCAGGCACAGAAAGAGCCAACCTGGAGCTATAACTCGGCTGTTGGCTTTAGCTGATTTTTCCGAACCCTTCCTCGTGCTAAGGATGGGCTGCAGAAGGAAGGAGGAGGAAGCTTCGGGGTGGCATTCTCCACTGAAGTGCCACTTTCCTTGACAGACCTCCAATGAGCCCCCCTTTGCCTTCCCAGTTTCAGTACTTCTCGACCCTCTGACCCCACGGGGGACCATGGCTATGTCTCCTCTGTGTGCTTGGGACCCTGAACGAGAAAGTAGGGCTGTTAGTATTTGGGAAATATGTACTTTTAGGAAATCTATTTTTGAGAAGTGATGAATTTAAAGAGACAAAATGCCAAATTTAAAATTCACACCTAATAATTACAATGAAATAGCCGAATGCCAACACATTGTTGCTAATGGATGCCAAATCACATTCCCGAAATGTCCAGTCTTAGATACATTGCTAAATTCAGTCTTTGCATTTTAGATCTCCCCAGCCCCCCAAAAAAAACATTTTTAAAGAGGTGAATATCATCAAATCATCCAGCAAAATCAAAATTATTATTTGAAGTTTCTGTAGATTTCACAGAATAAAATTATTCCAGGCAATTTAAAATTTCACCATTTGGAAAATGAAAGGTAAAGTCCATTGCATTTACTTCTCAGAGCTGTTATGAGAAGTCGGAATCCTCCGCCAGTTCCGTACTAATAATTAATTCCCAGCTAGTGTCTCCTTTGAGCCAGGTACTTGATGTGCACAGTCTCTAATCTTAACAATTATTCTGCAGAGTGGGTATCGTTGTCCCCATTTTAAAGACGAGAACATTGAAGCTCAGAGAGGCTGAGCAGCAAGCCAGGTTCCCCTGTATAGGAAGTGTAACTCCACCAACGGCAATCCAAGCCCTGGCTAGAGGCCACACTGGGATCCAAATATCAGCACTGCAGGGTGTAGGAGATGAGCTCTGGGGTCTCCACTGGGCCCAAGAACCCTTTTCCATGAAGCCATCATATGCTCCACAGAATCGTTGTCTCTTGCCTCTCCCCACCGTGCACATGGCCACATCTTTGAAAAGCCAGGGTCTAGCCTTTGTTGGGTCCCAGGCAAAGACAAGCTTGGAGTGAGAACAACCTGGACTCCATGTGGCCCCAGCCAGGTAGAAGTTGGGGTGCCCCCTCTTGTGCTCAGATGTGGTTGGCTGAGCCCCTTTCTGCTTTCCCCCATGCACACAGATCCCCATGCCTGCTCTTGGCTGACTTTCTTCTATCCTGCCTCTGACAATTCCAAATCTCCATTCATTGATGGGGACTGAGAAGAGGCAAGAGTTTCCATATTGCCACAATAGCATCTTTCTAATTCCAGGTCGGGGAAGGCATTTGGAGGACCACAGTTCCCACAGGGTCCAGGTGACCTTTCAGGGAAGCAACTCTGTAGCCCATCTTCTCATGCCAAGTCCAGCTCCACCCACCCTTTCCTAAGCCCCTGCCCCTTGAAGACAGAGGCATTATTTTTATATACTTTTCTTGGTGCATTGTAATCATACATCATAGTGAAGTTCAAAGTCATACAAACATGCACACAGGTCTTGGTGTATTTCCCTTCAGGTCTCACCCTGTTACCTACCCTTCCCTGTATATAATAGTGAGATTGGAGCCAGGCGTGGTGGCGCACGCTTGTAATCCCAGTACTTGGGAGGCTGAGACCAGAGGATCGCAGGTTTGCAGCCAGCCTCAGCTACTTAGTGAGGCCCTCCGCAACTTAGTGAGACCCTGTTTCAAAATAAAGAATAAAAAATAGGGCTGGGGGTATAGCCCGGAGGTAGAATTCCCCTGGGTTCAATCCCCGGTACTGCCAAAAAAAAAAAAAAAACCATAGTGATATTGGTGGTGGTCGGGGCATTATGACTTGGCTCCATCACATTCTCCATTCTGGTGGCAGGGCAGCCGCCCCTCCCTCTCTCCCACTCCACCTGCTGCCGCACTTCATTCTTCCTCCTGCCCCTCTTCCCAGTGGTCATAGTTAGCTGATGGCCTCAGGGTTTAGACAGAGGGGACAACTTGCAGAGCAGAGGTCTCCAGTGTAAGCCCCTGGCTGCCACCTAGTTTGGTGTCTAGGGGTTATTGCTATTGGGCCCAGGTGTTAATACAATGGGATCTTATTTTCCTTTTGTCTTAGCCCCTGTGATGAATTGAATTGTGTCAACCCCCCCCACTTCCCATAAGTCCATATGTTGAACTCTTAACCTCCAGTACTTCAGAATGGGATCTTTAGAAGCTAGATTGTTGCAGATGTCATTAATTAAGATAAGGTTATAATGGAGTAAGATAGGCCCTGATCCAATATGATTGATAGTCTCATAAAAGTGAGGACTCTGGACACAGTCACAGGGAGAACAGCATGTGATGAGGGCAGAGATTGGGGGGATGCACGTGCAAGCCAAGGAACCCCAAAGATGGCTAGCACACCACCAGGGGAGGCATGGGTCACATTCTGCCTCACAGCTGCCAAGGGAACCAGCCCTGCCCGCACCGCTCCAGAACAATGAGAGAATACTTTCTGCTATTGAAGCCACTCAGTTTGGGGTACTTGATTATAGCAGCCCTAGAAAACTGAGACACCCCCAAAAGAACCCTATGGGGGTGAGGATGGTTGTTGTGTTGTTTGGTTGTTCTGGGGTCTCTGGCCATGACAACATCAAAATAGTACCATCCCTAGAGTCCTGTGCACACTAAGGACAGCGCTGGGGATTTGCCAGACATTGGCAGCCCCAGGAGCAGGGCACGGCCCCTCCCACCCTCCAGGAAGCAGGGCTGGTCCCCGCAAGCCTCGTGCCTGCCACCTGCCCGACCTTCCATTAAGCACCATGGTGGCATTCCATGCTCTCCCTGGCTCATAAACTGGAAAAACCTCTCTCTGCCACCAAGCTCCATTCAGGGGGAAACATTTATGCTTGTGTGCTCCAAAAGAGCGCACATCTGTTCCCCACTCCCCCGCTCGAACCCCCGCAGGACGGAGATGGGCCGGGGGAGGAGGACTGCGCTTTCAAGCATTTCAGGCAATTCTGATGCAAGCACCTTAGCCCTTTATAAAAGAATTCTGGGCAATGTCATGCCATGTGTGTGTGTGTGTGTGTGTGTGTGTGTGTGTTGGGGATTTAAAGTGCTGCAGGGCACAGAGCTCGTTGAATTGGAAGCAGAGCACAAACAGCTGTATTTTTCTGACTTGGAGTGAGACATAGAGAAGAAAACCACAGATTATGTCCCCCAATCCCATGTGCCTGCCCTCCCTTCTGCAGCCCTAATCCCATGTGCCTGCCCTCCCCTCTGCACCCCTTCACTCTGGTATGTGTCCGTGGACTTCTTCAGGAGCCCTGGCTCTGCTCGGGGCAGCAAGCCCTCTGATGCTGCTCGCTGGCAGTCCTCTGAGCTGAATGTCACAGCAGAGGGCTGGGGAAGACAGGAGGCTGCCCCCCCTCGCCCTCCCTCCTCAGCGACCTCTCACCACACTCTGCAGCCTGGGCAGTGTAGGTCCCTGAAGGGAGGATGGGAACACATTCGCCAGAACCCTAGGCATTCTCCGAACCTGAGGAGACTAACACCTGACCTTTTCCACAGCGGGAATCCTCAAAGAACACAAGTTCTGGGGTAAGATCAGCAGCCCCTGACCAGCAGCTCACAGATTCTTCACAAACACCATCCCTAGCCCCCAGTATCATTCTCCCTATTTTACAGAGACAAAAGCAAGGTAGTGATGCATCAAAGCCCTGCAGCCAGGACGTGGAGGAATCAGGATTGGAACCCTGGACGGGGACCAGCGACCATGTGCCTGCTGGTGCCAGGCTGCCTCCCAGGTCCCCCGACTCAGTTGCTGGTTCCACAGCAACCAAGCACCTTTATTTCCAAATACTGGATTTAAAGAAGTAAATTAGAACTCACTTTTCACATAATCTATGCCCGTCTCTGTCTGTCTCTGTCTCTCTCTGTCTCTGTCTCTCTCTCTCTCTCTTTCTCTCTCTCTCTCTCTCTCACACACACACACACACACACACACACACACACACACTCGTTGCACGTGGAAATGCACTAACAGGCCACAGCACATTCCTCGGGAAGCCAGCCCGTTGTCTTTCTAAGCCTTCTGGAGAACTTGGTCTGCATATCTGAAGACCTGTAAGTCATAAGCTGATGCTTTTAAGTTTTCATGAGACACGAGAATGGAAACATCATTTTATTAATAGAATATTAACATTCAGGAGCCGCCTGCATATTAAACCCTTCTCCCATCCACATGATCCCATTACTTTGAAAAGCCACAATAATGGGGCTGTCAGATCTGCAAGTGCCTCAAAGCCTGATTGCGATGATTTAGGACAGCTGTAATTATTTGTAAGCGTATATCACCGCAGAGACGATAGCCCTACCGCTGCCTCTAGACACCGGAACGTTAATTCAGGAAATATTTAGCACAAGCTTTTGGAGCAGACTCTGGTGTGGCTCAGTGGCTCCCTGCTCAGTGGCCCAGGGAAGAGTCCTGTCGACCCAGGGCTTCGAGGACACGGAGTAGAGGTGTCAGACTCCTATTAAGCTTTTGCGAATGTCCCCACTGTCATCTCACACCCCAGTGCATAGCGGCAGGTGGCTCTCGGGTTGGACCGTCTTTCTGAAAGCCATTTGTCACTCGGTCAGCACCTGCCATCCATGTCCACACCACTGTAGCTACCAGTGCTGAGGGCCTCTTGGCTAGACCAGCTGCTGCCGATCAGGTGGGAGATGGGAGGTGACTCCATGTGTGGCAAACACTTTTGCTAGAGAAACCCACACACCTGCTTTATCCACGGGGAAAGTCTGGGTGCTGCCTGGGTTTACGCCAAGGCACTTATATTTGAACATGAGGTGGGGCCAAAAACCTGTACAGGGGGCATCTCTGTGTCCGGTGCCTGGCCCCTAGTCCTTAGAGATGGAACATGGCCCAAGGGTTAAATCACAGGCAACTGGCTTGATGCTGACCTTTAACCTTTGGCTTGGTCACTGACTACTCATGTGTCCCTGGGCAGCTGGTCTCACCTCTCTGAACCTAGAGCAGGATCGTAGTCATCACCTCGCAGAGCTGGTCTAGGTGCAGTGCGGTATGCTGATCACCCCAGGTGCGGCACCGGTGCTCATTAGGTGACAGGTGTGGCTATAGAGACCTCGTCTTCTCCAATAAGAAGCTGGAGAACCTATCTGAAGACTTGAGTGGTTCCTTTACACACCTGACCAAGATTGATAATGCTTCCCTATTTGAGAATGTGATCAAACAGGTGTGACTAGATGGGGGACAAAGACCCCTCCCAGACAGCAGGATCTCCTCCATCAATTCAAAGGGCGGCAGATGTCACAGCAGAAGCCCCCGCTCTGCTTCAGTACCCCCATCCTGCCAGCTCCCAGCGTTCCCAGCCGTCCTGTGACATTTGCCCAAGTTCTTGACTTCTTTGCGTTTATGAGGCACAAGATGGGCAGGAGCCGGGAGGCCGGCTGCCTGGAAGCTGGCAGTCACCGCAGGTTGTGGGAATTTGAGTCTCTACACTAAGAGCTCAGCGAGCGACGCAAATGACATGCGAACAATTTGGTTTCACCCACCTGAGGGACTGCAGTGCTCTGGCTGCAAGAGGAGGATACTGGCTCCAAATGCCTCTGGGCCCTCCAGGAAGAGAGCGGAGCCTTGGCGCTCTCTGCTCGGCGTAGGCCCCCGGCCGGCTCTGGTTCCAGGCAGAGCTGGGCCAACACCTAGCTGAGTCGCTCACTAGCATCAGGTAAGGCTGGAACCCGACCCAGCCTGATTTCTTGTCTCCACAATGGGCGTATTAGCTAGACACCATGGGCACCTGTATAGCTCTAGTGCAGCCTGAGGCTCCAGGAAGGACTCACAGGGTCAAACAGGGAAGGACGGGCTGGATTAGCTAAAGAGACAGAGCCCTTTCTTTCTGAATCCCCAGAACCTTCTGTTCCTGACCTTCACTGCCACGTAGCACCCAAGGTGGGCTGAGGCTGCCCATCTTGAGCCTCAGTAGCTAAATGGCCCTGGCTGTCCCTCCTGCTCCCAGCTGTGGATCCCCCATCTACAGAGTGGGGCTCACCTGGCTAGTCTAGCCCATCTCTTAAGGTGCTGTAGGGGTAGCATCTGAGCAAACTGTAAAGTGTTTAGGATGGCACAGCCATGTCGGGTCCAGCGAAACTGTTGCCAGAATGTGTTTGTTAGCCCCCACAAGCCACACCAGCAAGCCATCTCCGCCCTATGTAAGCCAGGAACCCCGCACCTTGGGGACCTGACCCCACATCACTGCCTCTCTGGGGCTGGAGCTGCAGCTGAGCTCAGTTTACCTGAACCCTCCTCACTCATCGCCTGTCAGGTGAGAGGGACACACAGGCACCTCCCTGGACCTGCCTGCTGGTCCCAGGAGGGCTGTGCTGTGCATCCAAGGAAGTGATCTATTTGTGCTTTCATACCACAACCACAAACAAGAGCAAGGGAGCAAGTGGGGGGCTGAAATACCCACCCCCAGACCTTCCTGAGAGCCTGAGGAGGAGGTAGGGAGCCCGCTGAGGCTGAAAGTCCACCCACCACCTCCTGCATGAGTGACTGAGCCCCAAACCTAGTCCTCAGCAATTCACTGAGTTACTTCATCAGGCGCACAGAACATGGCTTTCCACACCACTGGCTATCACCGGGGTCTTTAAAATCATGGCTGCCCAGGCCCACCACCAGAGAGTCTAATTTAACTAGTCCAGGGGAAGGTGCAGGTTGGGTCTGAGTTTGAAGCTTTCCAGGTATTCTAGTGGGAAGCCAAGTTGACAAACTCTATACAAGATTAGGAAGAAAAATCCTGCAAGCACACACGTCTCTTCTGGGGAGGGAAGTGTTTCCAGGCAATTGGGGCACATTCCCACTAACCCCAGCCTGGCCAGCATCGCTCTTGATGTGGTGTTCTGTGGATCACCAACAGTGGCCTCGAGTTGACCTGCACTGTACAGCCAGCTCCTCCCTGGATGAGACCATCACTAATCCCACAGCTCTGGGGTCACCATCAGGAATCATTTCCTGCAAGAAGTTAAATCCTGGGCTCCATTCCAAAACATCGTCAGCATCTTTTGAGATGGGTCCTGTCTGCACACAGAGACCAGCTTGAGTAGAAGAGCAGAAGTCTCAAGTTCATCACGCAAAGTGTGAGTGACTGATTATAGTGTGGATGACGACAGGACCCACGATGTGCTGAGCGCTCTGCCTGGGTGACTTTATTCCTTATCATGGGTTGGTTTCTCCTCTCAACTGGTATGTGCTTCTCAACCTTGACCCAAAGGAAGATGGAAGAGTTCCGGCCAGGCTCCCCAGAGATGGGTGTGGGATTAAATCCAGCCCTGCTGTTGGACGCCTGGCCATGGAAGTAGCTCTGATGTGATCCTGGCTATGCTGGCCCACATCTGGACCCAGCGGGACCCTGCCTCATGACAAACAAGTTCATAGGTGCCACCTCCCTGGGGTGTGCCTGGGGCTCCCAGCCACCCTAAAGACTCAGCATTTGGTCCCGCCCATCATGGAAGGGGTGTGAATGGGGAGCAATGGCAAGGGAGGCCGTTGTAGGAGGGGTGTGATTTCAGGTAGACCTGCTGGAATAACATGCCGACTCCATACTTCTCCCACTACTCCCCTACCTTGGGGCCCAATGTCCCCTCCACTTGGGCCTCCTGACCCCAAGGAGAAAGGCACTAATCTGGCCCTGTGTGACATAAACTCCAATATTGATCAGGGAAGGGAGGTGGGGAGGAAGTTCTTTTTTTTGCAGTACTGGGAATTGAACCCAGGGGCATTCTACCTCTGAGCTATACCCCAGCCCTATTTTTTATTCTTTATTTTGAAACAGGGTTTCATTAAGTTGCAGAGGGCCTCACTAAGTAGCTGAGGCTGGCTGCGAACCTGGCTCCTCCTGTCTCAGCCTCCCAAGTACTGGGATTCCAAGCGTGTGCCACCATGCCCGGCGTTGGGAGGAAGTTCTGAGCACCCTGTGAGATTGGCTGGCATGGGGTGCCAGTGGCCCCTGGTCACTGAAGGATCATGGGCTGCTAGAAATCTAAGAAAGAGTCTCTGGGTCCTCCTCACCCCCAGACCTTCCTGGCTGCAGCCAGCCCTAGCCAACAGAGGGAAACCAAGGCCCGGCGTGATCTGACCTTTTCCACTGGTGAAGAAAAGTGGGTGGCATTAATTTAACTATATATTTGATTTAACTTTATCATTTTACTAAGGAGTCAATATAAAAATCATTAATTATATGTACTTTTTGTCATGCGAAATCTGGGCCATCTGGCGAGTTTTAAACCCACAGCTCATCTCAACTTGGACAGGCCACGTTTCACGTGCTCCGTGGCCACCTGTGGCTCCAGTGCTGGGCAATACCACTCTAGACCTTGCTCGTGCTGTCCCTTCTCCTAGGGTTGTCCCTTCTTCCCCTTCGTGACCAGGTCCCCTTCACAAGCCGTGTCCATGAACCCCAGCAAAGGAAGCTCCCCCCTGCCTAAGAACCATGGACCCTGTTCATATCCCATGACACCATGCTCCATCTAGGTTAAGGGTCATATCTACAGGGCCAATGTGCCCACTGGGGGACTCCTGGGGTCTCACCAACGCATGCCTCGTCTACAGGGGTTCTTTTAAGCTCGGCATAGAGAAGGTGCTGGAGTAGTGTGCGCTGAAATACCACGAGAGCATGTTTGAATGTCTTAGGAGGTTTGCTTATAATGGCTCCTTCGTACACAGGAGAAGCGCAGGCAGGAGGGGGGGTGACAGTGGGGACAGGGGTGGCTTCACCAGAGCCATATTTTGCATTCATGAGCATAGCTTTTCTCCCTAGCAAGTTGCTGCTCATCCCCACAAAGGACGAACCATTTTGTGGATGTTTCTAAAAACTCAAAATGCATCAGCTTCATTTGGAGAGAACGCACCAAGTTGTGAATCTGCCCTCAATTTTCCTGCAACATTATTTCTGGGCAGTACTAAAAGCAACCGAGCTGTATTCCAGGGGGGGAAAAAAGTTTTGCTGGGTAATGAGATTAAACTGTAGAAAAATCCAATCGTTTGAAGTTGGAGCTATTACCTGCTCTCCTCCGAGGGCTCAAGTTCACCTCATTAGCCAGGCGCCCTTACTCTGCGGCCTAAGAGGGGGGGCCTCTGTGTGCCTTCTCTTTTTGATACACTTTCCTTGCTAGATTGAATCCCTTTCAGTCCTAGGCAGAGGCCCTGGGTACTGCTGTGAGAGGGACAGGGGAATGACCAGAGACATCCCTCACCCTAGGCCACACACAGCACTGCTCTGGGACCTTTTATCCTCAAACTCCGCACTCCTTTCTGCAGGCTCAGAGAGGTGAGGACACTGGTCCCAAGGTCACACAGCCAGAGGGGTGGAGCTGGGGTTTGGCCCTAGGAAAGCACATCCCACAGTCATGCTGCTAACCATTGGACTATGCCTCCCCCCAAACCAATGGAACCGTCCTCCTCTGTCACTCTGTGTGGGCTTGGTGTCCTGCAGAAAACCCTGGTGTCCATGAGCTCTGGCTCCCCGGCTGGATGTCTTGGGTCTAGACCAGTGGTTCTCAGTCAGAGGTGGTTTTGTCCCCAGGGAGCATTTACCAATGTCTGGAGACATATTAGTTATCAAAACTGGGGGGCTGGGGCAGGGGAGAGGTGTTCCTGGCATCCAGTGGGAGGGCCAGAGAGGCCGGTAAGCATCCTACAATGCTCCTGGCAGCCCCTCACAGCCAAAAACCATCCCTGCACAAGATGTCTGTGGTGCTGATGTCTAGTGGATGGTTCTAGAAGGAAGAATTGATGGCTCTGCTCTGCCCTCATCTAGAGACCCACAGATAGCTCTAGGGCCTGTGTTCACAGTGAGATGCAGGCCGAGTGGTCTTCCCAGGAGGAAGCAGCATGCCACGGAAGAGGCAGCAGAAGGGACCTGGAGCCGCACTGTCTCAGGAAGAGAAGAGGGGGCCCAGGCTCACTGCCTGCCATCAGGGGTCTGGGGAAGAGAGTTCGTTCCCCTGGGAATGGTGACTGGAGCTACAGCAAACCAGGCTTCAGCTCAGTGTAAGGACAGCAGGGAGGACAGAGAATGGTCCACAGTGGGCTCCTCTTCGCCAGCGCGTCACGATGCTGGGGGACAGTGAGGCAGGGTGTCCTGCCAGCTCCTACGGCCGAGGGTGCTGGGGAACACTGGGCTACTGGGCTGCTCTGTCTGTCTCTCTCTCTTTCTGCATGTATGAGACCCTGTGGGTTTTGATTTGCCAAATCTAAGTACTAATTTCTCTTTAATTCTTGGTGAACATGTAGACTACTAGAGGGAGTGAACTGAATGAGCTGCAGGAGTCTCAGGTGTCAGTCGCATCCTGATTTCCAGTTTCCAGGCCAGGAGCCTTTTCTTCTGAGTGTGGAGCTCTGTTCTGAGCAGCTGGGTTCGCCGGCCTGCTGGGCAGGAAGGAGGTGCATGTACACTGATTTGACTACACGCAGGGCATGGAGGAGGCAAAGAGCCACGAGTGGCTGCTGTACCAGGAGCACGAGCCCGGCCCGCACTGCCAGGGAGCTTCCAAGGCGGGGCTCAGGCTCACCATCCTGAGCCTCAGAAGCCAAATGAGCCAGGTGAGTGTGTGTGTGTGTGTGAGAGAGAGAGAGAGAGAGAGAGAGAGAGAGAGAGACCCTCTTCCCCAAAGCGTTCACTTCTACTTCCACCTCTTAGGAGAGAACATCACGGTTCCTTTGTTGTCGCCAGTCTAGCCACTTTAGATACACAGTCCCATGACTTTTCTTCCCTCCAGTCCACAAAACAGATTGGGTGATAGATGTTTTCTTTTTCCTGGCTGAGACTGATCTGAGGAATTGTCAGAGCAGAGCGGCTGGCAGGTGGAGCGCACAGCCTTGAGGCGGGTGGACTGCAGCCCTGGCCCCCTTGGGGCTGCGGCTGTACTGAGAACATGACAAGCCGAAGGGTAGAAGACCCCTGCACGGGCGGAGCGAGGGCATCTGGGCACAGGCATGCTCCCTGCTCTCTGCTCCCGTGCAGGTGGCAGGTGGCCCTGCAGCAGAGCAGGTGTCCGGCTGGGGACATCAGGCGCTGGGCTAACCGGCATTCGGTGGGCAGCCAGGCTCAGCAAGATGCTCTCCTCTGCCTTTGCCCCCACTCCTTTCTGTAAGGGCCTCCTGGGGTTGTGGGCCAGGGTAAAGGGTCGGAACGATGTCATGGAAATGGAGTGGGGGAAAGTCTTTCACACCACTTTTGTTCTGAGTCTAACCTGAAAAAATTCAAGGCTGACTAGGAGAACAGTACGGAGGCTCCTTAAAAGACTAAAAATAGATCTACCACAGGGTCCAGCTGCCCCACTTCTAGATATATATCCAGAAGAAATGAAGTCAACATAGCAAAGAGATACCAGCACCCCCACCCTTATTATAAGCAGCACCGTTCACAATAGGTGAGATATGAAATCTACCTAGACGTTGCTCAACAAAGAAAGGAATACAGAAAATGTAGAATATGTGTGCAGTGGAGTAGGATTCTGTTGTAAAAAGTGAAATCCTATCGTTTTCAGCAAAATGGATAGAACCAGAGGACATTATGTTAAGTGAAATAAATCAGATAGAAAGACACATGTTCAGCCGGGCGTGGTGGCGCACGCTTGTAATCCCAGTACTTGGGAGGCAGAGACCGGAGGATCCGGGTTCGCGGCCAGCCTCAGCTACTTAGTGACGCCCTCTGCAACTTCGTGAGACCCGGTTTCAAAATAAAGTATAAAAAATAGGGCCGGGGGTATAGCTCGGAGGTAAAACACCCCTGGGTTCAATCCTAGGTACCGCAAAAAAAAGAAAAAAGAAAGACACATGCTCTCTCTCCTATGTGGATGCTAAGCAAATCAGAGTATAGAACAGTTATTACTAGAAGCTGGGAAGGGTGGGTAAGGGGGATACAGGGAGGTTGGGTAACAGGTATCCAAACACGCTTCGACTGCCGTCATAGCTCTAGTGTTTTACAGCACAGCAGAGTGACTAGAGTTCAAAATAACCTATCATAGACTTTATGACTAACTAGAAGAGAGGAGCTCAAAGGCTCCAAACATAAGTAATGATACGGAGATAGAAATGTTCATTACCCTGACTTGATCAGTACATATTGTAGACATGTATTAAAATACCACCCTGTATCTCATAAAAATATACAATTATTATGTTTAATAAAAGATGCCAAAAATGTTTAAGGATATGCAAATGTTAGCTACCCTGATTGGATAACTACACATTGTACACATGTATCAAATTATCACACTATTCCCCATAATTATGTACAATTAAAATAATAATCCAGGCATGGCGGTGCACACCTGTAATCCCAGTACTTGGGAGGCTGAGACGGGAGAATCATAGGTTCAAGGCCAGCCTCAGCAACTTAGTGAGACCCTCAGAAACTTAGCACGACCCTGTTTCAAAAATAAAAAAATAATAATAATAATAATAATAAAGAATTCAAGGCTAAAGAGGAAAAGCAGAACTAACTGCTCTTTTTCACAAAATCTGGCAAGTTCATTTGTGCCCCCTCTGTGTCCTTGGGCATAATTTATGGCCAAGAAAGGCTGTAAACCCGGAAGGTCGTGACCCTGCTTTGCTCCCCTCCGGCCGAGGCTCACCTGGTGATCACGTACGGAGCAAAGCACACGAGGAAGGTCCCTATGAAGGTGCTGATCTTCTTGGTGGCTCGCTGCCGCCGCCGCTTCTGCTCCTCCAGACAGCGCTCCCGCACACTGTGCACGAGAGAGGGGACAGAGTGACTCACGGCCAAGCCCAGCCAGGTCACAATGAGTTACTATCCATAAACACACACTTGGCTATGGACCCAGAGAGGCCTGGGGTCAAGTCTTAGCTGGAGCCGCGTGACCCTGTGCAAGCTGTGTGACGTTGCTGAGCCTCCAGGTCATCATTTTGATAGAGTATAAGCAGTAATATATAATAGGAAAATAATATACATTGTATATTTTACTTATGTGCTTTCTTATGTAGTCATGTGATGAAATGTCAAAAAAGGCTGTTTGGAGAATTGATGCATGAAATGCATTCAATGTAGAAAGCACATAAAGCAACTAGCAGTAAGTACAGATGGACGTGAACTCTTTTTGTGACTACGTCGATCGTTCACTGACCACCTGCTATACACCAGCCTCAGAAAGCCACTCTGCTAAGTCCTATCTCTGCTTCTTATCTTCACCACGCAGTCCTGCAGGTGCATTTACCCTCCCTTTTCACAGTGAAGGCCACGAGCTCTGTGAGGCCAAAGGCTTGCTAAGCTGGCAAGTGGAGGTGGGGCTTGAAGTGAGTCTCCAAGCTGTTTCTCGCCTGGGGCAGCCTGGGCTCTGTGCGTGCACCGTGGAAGCACGGGGCTCCCTTCCTCCACATCGTCAGTCCCTTTCTTCATCCCAAAGCCTCATCCCTGTCCAGAGCTAGACACCCCACATCACAGGGTCACCGAAGGAGCAGTTACTTGATTCCTCCAGAGACCAAGCTTGGAGAAGCTAAGAGACTACCAAGTCCTGCTGGAATTGGGGGCACAGCTTGGAGGATTGGAATTGGAAGCTACCGATGCCTCTAAAAACACCCCGATCTTGCTCCTGGACCTTTCCAGAGCTGGCATCTGCCGCTGTGTACAGCGACAGGAGAGTGCATGAGCATCATCTACTTTGACCACTGTCACAGGCAAGGAGCACAGAAAAGCAGCCCGGAAAGGGCGACTCGGCTCAAGTCTTCACGGGTTCTGCCGCGTGGTGCCCAATGTGGGCATGTTCTTTTGCTGTTTGTGTTCTAAATAATTCATATGATTCTAAACATGGGCTGGGAGGAAGACTGCAGACCGAGTTGCCCAGGAAGCGTCTATAAGTTGGCAGAGCCGGGCTTGGGCTGCAGTAACCTGGCTCTGAAAACAGGCTGGCCTGCTCAGTGAAAGCAGGCAGCAGAGAGATTCATGGCAAGGACATTGTTAGCACCGGCGGCCTCCCCTTCCCTCCAGGAGACCCGTCCTTTAGAGACCTAATCGAAACTCTTCTACTCAGATTTCCTATCGACAACGGTTCCTGGTTAGTTTGGACTGATGGATCCTAAAATTCTCACAGGACTTTTCCCCTTTGACTTCTGCCTTTCCAGGAATTTAAAGAGTCGGGAGCTGGAGTTGAGATGGTACAATAGGTTTCATACCGGCTGACAATGTGCTGCTCATGACTAATATTAATAATTAATTTCTAATAACTAATATTAATCACATTTCCCGAGTCTTTAACATGTGCCATGTTAGATACTGTGATGGAGGTTCACATACATTTGTTTATTTGACATGACGTCTCTATGCGCTAAAGACTGATATCAGTATGGTCCCTATTTTTCAGATAAGGAGTTTGAGGCACAGAGGAATTAAGTAATTTGCCAAAGATCACACAGTAGGATTGCACAGTTGGCAAGTGGTGACAGTGGGGTGAGTAATTTGTTCCCTTTTATCCAAGACTGTCCCTGTCTTACACACATCCTACAGTCCTACATCCTAAATGGTTTTCAGGGGACTATCCTGGCTGTAAAAGGGAAAACCCACATCCAAGAACCCCTCTTTGTCCTGGACACCCTAGGTGGTTGCAGGACCTGAATTCAGGCCACTGACTCTGCAGGCTTGTCCACCACCTCTCAACCTGTGTCATCACATCTCCTAGGGGGTACAGGGGCAGCATGTCACCCAGGGAATCTGAAGAAGACAGCCAGGGGTGTGATGGACCCTAAGGTCACACAGCAAGAGAAGGGCTTAAACCTCCCGACTCTAATCATGGTTGGCTTTCTGCAAAGTTTTCTACCAAAGTCCCCTGGCTCAGAAGCCATGCAGGATGTAGGGGAGGAGGAGGGAAGGGCCCAACGCCCCACCCTAGAGGTCTGGGTACAGTGAAATGACCAATGCAACTGTTCCAGTTTACAACTCAGAGTCCTACAACCTGAGTCTCCTCCCCTAGGCTGTGAAAATCTACAGGGAATTAATTGCTTTTGCTCCTATGAGGCTTCATGCAGCAAGAAGGATTAACTAGCAAGCACCCTGCAGTCACGTGACTCTTTGAGTACCCATCGTGCTAAGCTCAATGCCTTATACCCCCAAAATACTTAATAAGTATGTGTTGTATGAGTTAAGGAACGTCCCTTAGAAAAAAGCATCTTAGGAAAATTAAGGCTGGACCATTTTTTTTAAAGTGACCTTTTCAAAAGAGATTATAAATGAGCTAGAGATAAGTTCTAAAATAGATTTCTTAAAGCGAGCTTTAGAAACCTTGACTCTCTTAGACAAAGTGAGGTTCGTTGATGGATGGGAAGCTGTGAAAAGCTCCCACCGATCTGGCCTCTGATCTTGGCTAATAACCTAGTGTTTAAGCAGGAAGAGCCAAAGCCAGACTTCTGGGTTTGAATATAGGCACCATTAACTTAATTACTGTGTGACTTTAGTCAAGTCACCTAGCCTTTCTGTGCACCTGCTTCCTCATCTCTAAAATGAGGGTAATGGGCACCTACCTTGTAGGGTCATACTGAGAACAACTGAGTTAACATATGACAAGTACCAAGGATAGTGCCTGATTCAAGCACTCATTAAATGCTTGCCATCATTATTCTTCATCCAGCATACATTTAGTGAATAATTATGTACTATGTTCCAGCTCTGCCTTGAACTCCAAAACCACAGGACTTCCTCCTATTGCAAAGTTCTTCCTGCCTGGTACATTTATTTATAAGAGAGGCAGCTGTAGCCAGGGGTGTGGTAAGACTGAGCTAGCTATCAGATGGCCTGAGACTGAGCTCTGACTCTCGGGCTGCCTCTGGGGCCTCCAGGGCCCCCCAGAGACTGTTTGTACACCTAGCACACCGTACAGCACAGAGGATGTCTGTGGTCTGCACGCTGCACCTGGGGTCATGTCTGCCGGGACAGAACAGCTAGACTCTATGGCTATGTACAGTGTGAGGGGTCCATTCACCCACCCCCAGCTCACAGATGGGAAACTGAGGCTTGAAGGAAAGAAGGACTTGCCCACCCCGAGAGTGCTGTTCAGGGGGAACTAGCACCCGGTCACTGACTCTGTGTCTTGTGCTCCTCGTCAGGAAAGACACCATTCCTTTCCTGAACTCAAGAAAGAAGGGCTGACTCCACCTTAGCTCCAAGGACTCTCCTGCTTTCCAGGTGAGAAGAGGGAGGTGGCAGGTGAGTAAGTCGGGGCCGCCCCAGTCCCCAGGGAAGCAGCCAGACTCCTGGCGTGTTATTACCATCATTAAGGAAAATTGGAGACAGTTCGGCCACTCCCAGAACAGCAGCATCATAAAGCCACTTGTCATGGGCTGTCACTTGTCCCCACCACAGATTTGCAAATCCAATCTCCAGGAAATCTTGCAACCCTGCGAGTTGGCACTTTACTTAGTGGCAGATGAGGATGCTGGGAGCCAGAGAGGTTCAGGACATGCCCAAGGTCACATGGGGAGTCTGGGACACAACTAGACCTCATTCTAGGTTTGCTCATTCTAGGCTCTGGGGTGTTTCCCCTAACCCCACTATTGCCCATGAAATCACCAGGTGCTGAATATTCTCATCCACACCCCCGGGCCTGGTAGTGGCTCCTGGAATCTGTACTCTCAGGAGGAATCCAGGGTGCGGAGGGGGAAAGGCCCAAAGCTCTCCCAAGGCAACCTGGCCAGGTGTGCACAGGCGGCAGCCTTGAGGTAGGGCTGGGGGGCAGGTCATGAGGCTGTGCAGGACAGTCTCTCAAGCACTGTGACCTGTCAAGGGGTCAAGGAGACGCTCCCCTGCAGGCTTCAGTCATGAGGCCAAAGGAGCAGCAGTTCTGAAAACATCTGAAAAGTCAGTAGATGAGCTGACTTGGCTGTAACAAGCCACAGACCCTTCGCTGCCATCCACCATGGGTCTAGTCCTGAATGATCCCAAATGACCGTGCCATGCTTGGGTACTCACAGTGCGACCCGCATTGCTTCCTTGTAAGGTAAGTGATGAGTTGACTGATGGCTGGAAAGAGTCTCAGTTTTGGGTTGGGACACCGATGGGAACAGTTCTGCCCTCAGATCTAATAAGAATGGTTCCCACCCTGGGTCCCGCACATTGAGGGGCCCATATGTCTCCCCAAGAGATGAATGGCTCACTGGGTAAAGGGGACTGTCCACACATACCTTCCATTCTAGAGCAAATGTCTTGATCAAATGTCTTGATCTTGTTTCCAAAATGTGTGCAGGCGTCTCCCCCGAGGGTGGACTACGCTCTCTATGTGCTCGGCTCCAGGCAGGAGGGGTGGCATTTGTGAGCAACACATGTACGTGGCATGTGGCTTTGCAGCCGGCAATGCACACCTGGTGCCAGGAAGGCCCCACAGTGCTGGGTGAAGCCAGGGTGGGAAGGGAGGCCGGGGGCTCCCAGCAAGAACAAGGCTGACCTCTGGGGATTCAGCCTCACAGGTTGTTACAAAGGCATATTTGCCAAACTAGGAAGACAGAGTATATTTCATGTAACAGTAAGCTTAATTTAGGATGCCCGAATAGCTATGCATACTGTCCACAAGCCTCTATGGAACGACTATCTTATCTGTTCATCTTAGAGGCAGACCTGGACATGAGTCTGGGCTTGAGCCACTTTCTAGAGCTGCTGAATTAGGCAGGTGCCTCCCTTCCTGGGGTCTCCGTTTCCTCATCTGTAAAGTCAGGGGCACAGTGAGGTTCTGTCTACTACACCACCATTCTGATACTCTCCAGAACCAGCCCTCGGCTGCCTCTGTTGACGTGGTTCATTGGATGTAGGGGGGGGGGTCTGCAGACCTTTGGGATTCTGGGGGAGGCTCCAGTTCAGCTCTGGCTGCTTCTGGATTGAATCCTCTTCATCAACCTCCTGCTTCTGTGAAATCATTCACCTTGGTCTGGGCTGAACTAGAAAGGGCAGGGCCCTCGCATCCAGGCCCAGCCCCCACCTGCTCAGCCATGCCTGGCAGCACCAGGCAGGGGTCTGGCTATAACCAGTCTGGAGCTGTGGTTGGGGAGAACTTCACAGTGTGCACTGAGCAGGTGCAGGGCCAGATATATAACAGATGCTGGAAATTCCAACCTGCTTCACCAACGCAGAACCTGGAGAAGCACTGTGGAATGGCAGGAGCTGAGGACGCCGCTCAGGGCCCCATAGCTAAAGAAGAGAGGGTCCCTGCTATTTGGGGATGGTTGAAGAAAAGGGGAGAGACCTGCTACTCATCACACTAAGCATCTTGCTGGAAGAGCAGGCACCCCGGGGAGCCTCCTGAGAAATGCCAGGCTGGGCATCAGGGAATTCAAAATGTGTCCCAGGAGGCCGTCAGTGTTGTGGCTAAGAAAAACTTGCAGGGAGCCTAGATACCACCTGCCACCCTGACTGTCCAGAGAAAGAGGCCTAGCTTCCGCGGACCCAGGACTGGTGCCCCGAGGTGGCACAGGCACTTGGCACTACGTTGGCTCAGGAGACCCAGAGCCCGAGGTGGGGGGGGATGCTGGGACAGCCCCAGGGTTAGCTGTGTAGCTTCCCATTTGTGTGAAGGAAGAGTTTGAAGTCCCCAAGACAGAAGCCTGTGGGCTAGCTGTCCCTTCTGTGCTGCCCATCTCCAAACACACACACTCTGGGGAACGAGCCAGTGTTCACTGAGGGGCCCCCATTCCCTAACCTCAGGGAGCTGAGACAGGGCTGTGGGAGCCAGCGGGGGCAAGTGTGATCAGAGGCCCTTCCCTCCAAAGAGGCTGACTCTGCTCCTTGGCCCTGGAAGGCTGGGTTACTAGAAGCAGAAGTTCCTCAATGAGCCTGGGGCTTAGAGGTTGAAGTTCCCCCAAAGGGGAGAAGAGGACTCTCTCTCTCCTGAGTCCCCAGGAACTGTCTCTGCAATGTCTGGCTAGGAGTCAGGGAGCGACATTTCTAAGAGTGGAGCTGGCTCTCTACCCTAAATGGGCTGAAAAGGAGCCACCGCCCTTCTCTTCTGGAAGTCGACCAGAGATGGGGTCTATTCCGGTCCAAATGAGAAGAGGCCCCTTTCCCTGCTCAGCCTCTCCTCTGCGTGAGATACTGCGAGAGGGCTCTCTCTAGGACTTGTTCAAGTCTAGGAGTTTAACAACATTTCCCTAAGCCTTCCTAGAGCAGTCCCGGCCTGAGCCCCATGGATGCACCCTCTAAAGCGGAGGGCGAGGGAGGGGGTTAGATCTTCGAGTGTGGCTGCAGCGTTCCTCCCATGACACCGAACAACTGTGCAGACACAGCAGTGAGAGCTGACGCCCCTACATGTTGTATATAATTACATGGGGAAGATTTTGTGGTGAGAAGATGGTCCAGCCTGCTATCAGGAATGGCTTCTCTGAGGGGTGACTATGTGCAGGCGGGGAGAAGTTCAAGGACTGCGTACTATTGCTTACTGCAGGAAAACTCTGCACAGAGCCCTTGCTTGACTGACACCTCTAGTCTGCTCCCTCGGCCCTGGAAGGGGACATGCACATTGTAGGGACTGAGTGTCCAGGTCTCTGTTCACACCAGGGGGCGGGGGGGCTAGCCTTCCCTCACCAGAGCACTCCAGCTGTCTCCCCTTCTGTGCTCTCTGGACACGGAACCCCTTCTCTGGGGTCTCAGGCAACAGAGGGGAGCCCACTTCCCAGGGATATGAAACAGCAGAGTCCACAGACACAGCCAGCACTTTCCTAGTCTCAGGAGGAAAGCTGAGGTGAGCTCAGGATAGCTCAGCTAAGAGTTCTCTCCTCTCCCTCCGGAACTCCTGGGGATGGCAGGAGTTCCGGGCAGGTACTTGGGCTTGCCTGCCTCCCTCTGCCGTCCTGAGAAACAGCAGCTGGGTGAGGATCAAGGTGGGTGGGCCCGTTCAGTCTCAGGGGTGGCCTTCCTGCAGGGGACTCAGGGCTCCAAGTCCAGGAGACACTGGACTGAGTTCCCTCCCTGGGGAGGGCAGAAAAGCCCCCATCCCTGCAGAGCATGCAACAGGGGAAGGCACAGCCTGATTCCATCTAGCAAGGACACACACACACACACACACACACACACACACACACACCCAGGAGGCAGTGCTGGGCACCAGAGAGAAGAGGACCCGGAACAGCAGCATGCTCTGTTTGAAGAGCTCTGAAGGGCTCCCCAGGCCTTAAGGCCAACCTCTCAGCGCCAGATTCAACCCTTTCAAAGGCCTTAAACAGGGAACAAAGCCCACTGCCTTCCCATGCACCAACGTGAAAACTATGAACACAGACAATGAGTAGAGGGAGCCGGAGTTCTGACTGACTTGCACCCTGATGCTTCGGAAAGTGTTGTGACTTGATGTGGCCATCGCTCACCGGCATTTTCAGTGGCCGGCTCTGTGGACACTTAGGCACCTGCTTACGTCCCCAGCATTGCACACCCCCCCACACACCACCGTTTTCTGAGGAGGAGATGGCGCTCAGTGGATCCCCACACCGGGCGCTGGGACCCCCCCCACACACACACACACACTCTCCCGCCGACTTCCCGTGCCGTGGTCCCCCGCTCGCTCGGCCCTCACCTGGGGTGGATGTCCACCAGCAGCACGAGCGTCTGCATGGTGATCACGTCGATGCGCTTGCAGTGGAAGCGGGCCACCTTGAGCACCTTGAGGTACGTGAAGCAGAGCACGAGGAAGGACAGCAGGAAGCTGAGTGCGTGGAAGGCGACGGTGAAGATGGCGAAGCGCAGGCGCTCGTCCGGCCGCCGGCTGCACAGGGTGCACGAGGCGTACAGCTGGTGGAAGCCGAGCCAGGACAGGGCGAGCGCGACCGCGGGGAAGGTGAGCGCGTGCAGCCACGTGTAGGCCACCATGAGCGCGGCGTCGCGGAGGCGCATCTTGGCGCGGTAGCTCAGCGGGAAGACCACTGCTACCCAGCGGTCGATGCTGAGCGCCGCCATGCTGAGCATGGAGTTGGCGGCCAGGAAGGTGTCAAGGAAGGCGGCCAGGAGGCACAGGCGGTCGCCAGCCGGCTGCCGCTGCGCCACGACGCCGGCCAGCGTGAGTGGCATGTTGACCACGGTGCACAGCAGGTTGCCGCACGTGAGGTTGAGGGTGAAGAGCGCTGGCGCCTGGCGGCGGATGTCGGCGCTGTGCAGGACGCAGAGCAGCACCAGCGCGTTGGACAGCAGCGAGACGCCCATGGTGCCCACCAGCAGCCCCGCCAGGCCCGCGTCCCACGAGTTCATGGTGCGCGCCCGCTGCCGGCGCTCACGGCCCGCAACCCCG
Organism: Glis glis; assembly: GCA_004027185.1. NCBI lineage: Eukaryota > Metazoa > Chordata > Mammalia > Rodentia > Gliridae > Glis > Glis glis. The sequence goes on along the minus strand of PVJS01010382.1, from coordinate 532 downwards.
CGCCGCCATGGCGCAGCCCCCGGTCGCCTCAGCCCCTCGGCGCCGCGGCCGCCCCGCGACCCCCTGCCCCTACCGCCATGGCTCTCCGGAGGGCGCGCGGCCGCCCCAGAGCCCTGCGCCACCTCCTGGGCAGGTACCTGGGCGCGCTGCCACTCCGGAGCCCGCGCCACCTCCCGGGCAGGCACCTGGGCGCGCTGCCACCCCGGAGCCCGCGCCACCTCCCGGGCAGGCACCTGGGCGCGCAGTTAACCCCGGACCCCGCACCACCTCTCGCCTCCAGGCGCCCCCGTGCGCCGCTAAGCAGGAGCTCTCAGTCCCGGGATCCTTGACTGCAGGCGCCCGCGTCCCGGCTCTGTCTGGCCTCCGCCTGCTCCTGCCCCCACTCCGTCCCTCTAAGCGCTGTCTCGCTCGCTCCGCACACCCTCCTGCTCTCTAGCTTTCGCTCTGCCTCCCTCTCTGCTCGATCTCGCTTGCTTCTCTTTCTGCTCTTCCCTCCACCACCCCCCCGCCTCTCTCTCTCTCTCTCTCTCTC